>CABHPQ010002168.1:5880-30625 GCA_902168405.1 Peromyscus aztecus
TTCTATTCTATTCTATTCTATTCTATTCTATTCTATTCTATTCTATTCTATTCTAATCATTTCTCCTCCTCCTCTTCTCCGCAGCCCAGACCCCTCCACTTGAGCAGAGACATTGGCCTTCCACCATGTGTATCACTAGGCCTTTATGCATCAGTGCCCTTGGCTTCCAGGCCTTCTGTCTTGAACTGGACATGGCATCACAGATCTCTTTCTCTCCAGCTTGCAGACAGTAGATCATAGGGCCTCTTCAGCCCCCACAGTCATGACCACCATTAATATGAATCCATCTTCCTTTGTAGATGTATTTGTCTAATCTGTTCTATTTTGCTGGAGGACCCTGACTAATCCGAGGTTCATTGAATAGAAGGAAATAGGATTTTGGAAGTCAGGTCAAGAAGAGTGACTGCCTCCTAGCCATGTATCAGCACTGACCACTGAAGCCTCAGGGAACCAAGCTTCTCATGCAAACCCATTTGGAAAGTTATGGCAGGGATGGGTGGCGGCTAAGGGTGCAGCTCAGTGGTGGGTGTTTCTCTAGCCTTCATCCAGCCCTGGGTCCAATCTTCAGCTTGAAACTAACAAACAAACCTAGGCAAGATGGTATATACTTGTAAACCTGCTGTGAGGACTCTGGAGGCAGAGACAGGAAGATCATAAGTTCAAGACCAGCTTGGGCTACACAGAAAGTTACAGGCTAGACTGGTTAGGGGACTCTGTCTCAGACAAAACAAAACTATAGTCATCGTGAGCAGACTTGATTTCCAGACATATCAAAAAGCTAAATTAGCAGTGTGTGTGTGTGTGTGTGTGTGTGTGTGTGTGTGTGTGTGTGTGTGTGTTATGGCTCAGCCAGTAAAACACTTATTTTGCAAGCATGGGGGATATGTTTGATCCCCAGAACCCACACTTTTAAAAGAAAAAATCTGGTCCAGACACAGTCCAGGTATATGCACCTTTAATCCCAGGACTCAGGAGGCAGAGGCAAGCAGATCTCTGTGAGTTTGAGGCTAGCTTGGTCTACAGAGTGAGTTCCAAGACACAACATAGTAAGACCATTTCTAAAATAAACAAACAAGAAAGGCACACTGCTTTGGGTTTATAATCCCAGAGCTGGGGAAATGGAAGGAGGAGGATCCCGGGGGCCCGGCAGGCCTAAAGGAAAGGTGTAAAGGAGGCAAGCGGCTCCCAGGGGCTTAGGCACAGAGAGCAACAAGACACCGTCATGAACAGAACCTGGGGAAAACGATGTCAGGAATAGAGAGAGGGAAAGAAGCCACAAAGAGACTGAAAGACCATGGGCAAGGAGGACAGGAAGCCATGGAGGGGTTGAAAGGAAGCCAAGCATGGTGTTCAGCAAGAAGGGGGCGGGCCAGAGGCTTCCAGCGCTGGTTCCAGGCCAAGTAGGTGAGAAAAGGGATAGTGAGCCCCGAGAATGCATCAGCAGGCAGGTCCCTGGCAAGCTTGGCCAAACCCATTTCTTTATGAGAGGTGGGCCAAGAATCACATTACAGTGGAGAGGATGAAGGAAGCAGGTGTGTGTGTGTGTGTGTGTGTGTGTGTGTGTGTGTGTGTGTGTGTGTGCAAGCACATGTGCATATGTGACTATGTGTTCAGCTCTTTAGGCTTGAGAGGAAAAAAAAGAGAATTCAGAAGTAGGAAGAAGGAAAAATAGAGGGAGGTCATCATTTTTTTTTTGGCTTTGAGTTGGGATGAGTGAATTTGCCACAGTACAGAGAAGAGACTAGAAGGGAGAGGTTGGAAGCACAGGAGGGAAGGAAGGAGGGAGGGAGGGAGAGAGCGAGAGAGACAGACAGACAGAGACAGAGAGATGCTTGAAGCTGGGCTGCAGAGAGGAGCTGTTCCCGGAAGATAGCCAAGAGGAGAGGCAGATAGAGCAGCTCAACCTGGAAGAGACTATAGTCCTGCAATGGACACACCCTAAGAAGGCAGGGGTGGGAGCTAGGGTGGGCAGGGGCAGAGGCCTTAAGTGAGGCTCTGTCCCAGCAGCTCTGACCTTGCTCCCCCTGGCCCTGCTGAGCTTCTGTGTGACCTTCAGAGGTGGCTGCCACCTCATTGCCCTAGGAAGCCACTCTGAGTCCTCCAATAGGCATGCCACCCCATGATGTCATTCTCCCTGGACTTCACAGTTTTATGACGAACCTAGATTTCTCTCTCTCTAGAGTTAAGAAAAACGTTTTTTTTTTTTAATTGTTTTTATTACAGGAACTCTGTCATTTGTAGTTTGTGCAAGATCCCCCCGGCAGGCAGAAGAATTGTCCCCGTAAATGTCCGTGTGTCTGTCTTTCGAGTCCTCTCTTCAGAATGTTACCTCTCTTGGAAAAGTGACCTCTGCCTGTATGGTTGGGATTAGGCTAGATTGTCAGCCCAATGCCATAGCCAAGTCTGTTCAAGAGAGGCGGAGGAGATGGCTCCATCACACAAGCACAAGGACATGAGTTCGATCCCCAGAGTCTACGTGAAAAACAGAACAAACAAAAAACCCTGGGCAAGGTGACATGTGCTTGCACAGCATTAAGGAAGCAAAGACAGGCAGATCCCCAGGCTCGTTGGCTGGCCAGTCCAGCCTATCTGCAAGTGCCAGGCCAGTGACAGACCTTGTTTCAAACAACAATAAAAAGAGGCAGGCCGTGCCTGAGAAATGATGCCCGATGTTTTCCTACCTCCAAACACCTGCAGCCACATATATACTTGCACCCATGCACACATAGGCGCACCCACACATGTACACATGCACAAAAAGCTAATTAATTCGTTAAAGTAAATGCAAAGGATGTGGGGGCGATATTGTGGCATTGCTGACTTCAGTGGTGGAGGAATGCCAAGGAATGCAGGAAAGACTCAGGTGAGAACGCAGGTGCTCCCTCGGGGCTCCAGAGAGCACAGCCAAAACCTTAGCTTTACCCCAGCGGAACTTATCTTGGTTCTGGCCTCCAGCACCAGAAAATAATACAATTCTATTGTTTGAAGCCACTAAGCTTGTAGAAGTTTATGAGATCAATTGCAAACTGTTATAGTCCTATCTAGTGTGTCTCATAGCTTGCTTTTGTCATCCAAGACTTTAGATGCCCTTACGTCCACATTAGGCCCTCCTCTGATGACTATATAGCCATTGATATAATAATAATAGTTAATGTCTCTGGACCTGTGTGTACTGATGTTGGGAAATCATCCTCAACACTCTTATACCTTATTCATTATAGGCAGGGTCTCTCAATCAAGCCCAGAGCTCACTGATACGGCTAGCCTTGCTACCACCTTGCTCTGGGAATCATCTTTCTCTGTTTTCTGGAGCTGGAATTACAGATGGGCTGCCATGCCTACCCAGCATTTACATGAGTTTCTGGGGATCCAAACTCTGGTCCTTACGCTTGTACAGCAAGCTTGTTAACCTCTGAGCCACCCCCAGGGCCCTAGGTACATGACTTTAAGTTAATGAATATTATTGCACTTTAGCTCTCATGCTTAATTATCATTTTTTCTCTCAAAACTTTTTTTTTAATCTACAGCTATTGAATCTGTGTGATACACTGGCTTCTACCTGCACAACAACCGCCCTTGAATTTGACAGCTGAACTTTCTTTCTACAGCCTGTCACCACCCACACTTCTGGGGTGAACACCCTCATCCAGCTTCTTCATGGATCTATGGGAGAGTTTCTCTGGTTTGGGTACCCACAGGTGGATCTGTGACTCAGGAGAACCACACAAAGCTCACCCCCAAGGACCAGCTCAGTAGGTAAAGGCACTTGCCATCAACCCTAACCATCTGAGCTTGACTCCCAGGACCCACGTGATGGAAGGAGGAAGCCAGCTCCTGCAAGTTGTCCTTTGACCTACATACACACACACACACACACACACACCCTCTCCTCCACACATATAAATAAATGTTAATTTAAGAATCTAGAATAAAAACAAAAATGTATTCACTAGCCAGTACCAGGCCAGTCTTCAGAATAAAGCCCCCCCACTTCCATCCCCTCCAGCCATGCAGTGGCTCCCCACTTCAGCAACGTTTGCTACCTAACTACCCAGTATTGCTGGCAAGGAGGCATATGCTCTTTGCTGGAGTTTGCGTCTCCCAGAGGATCTTCTTAACCACTTGGCACTTTCTCCTGCGACCCATGTATTTATCGTCTTTGCCGATGGGTTAACAGTTGTGTGTCTCAACTCGCTGAGTCAGGAGACTGCCGTTTGTCTCAGTATCTAGTGGGCTTTAGTCATAGAAACCATTTTCTTCCAAGGATACCATTTAACTCTGCACATTGTGTTATTATTGGCCAAAGCCTGTTCATTTTGACACTGACAAACCATCACTTTTCTCTTTTAAGGTTTATGCATGTGGAGTCTTGTGTATAACTCCATCCTCTGCTCCCGGCCAGATATTCTTAGACTGTCTTACCACGCTTAGTTATCTTTTGTGAGCTTTCTAAAGTTATGTTTGTATCCAGCTGGTGTTTATCACCATTGTAAAGTTTCACAACTCAATCCACAAATACCTTATTAATTTAACACTCTCTTGGGTGATTTGTAAACATGTTGCTCATGTGAATTGATGTTTATTTCCAGCTCCATTTCTTGTGATATTATTTATTCTAGATACATGCTAATGAATTTTCTTGAAAGGCCTTGTATCCCCTTAAATTATTTATTTTAGTTCTATTTGTTTGTATTTATCATATTTTCCACAATTTATATTTTCACCCTTTCCTTTGCTACTTAGAATCTTCATTTCTTTTTTCTTATTTTATTACTTTGGTCATGTCCTCTAGGACTAAGTTGAAGGGTTGTGACAGTCAGTTTTCCACTGCTGTAACAAAATTCCAGAGGCCAGTAGCTATAAAGGAAAGAGATGTATTTAGCTCACAGCTTTAGGCACTGGAAGTTCAAACAACATGGACCTAACTCTTCAAGGGGCCACATCATGGTGATGGCAACATGAAGAGAGTACACACACGAGGGAAAGATTGTGTGGTAAGACAGGAAACGAAGCATCAGGTTTGCCCTTTTATAACAACTTCCTCTCTAGAGAACTGACTCAGAGGCCCATGAGAACCACCATAGTGCCTAATCCCTTAACTCGCTCCCATTAGGTCCACCTCTTAAAGGTCCCAGCACCTCTCCATACTACCACACTGGGGATCAAGCCTTAGAGGACACAGTGCTCAAACCATCCATTACGGTAAAGAGATGTCAAACTTTCTAAATACAGGTTTTTTTGCACCTATTGAGATATGTGATTTTTCTCTCTTCTCTTTAGATTTGATGAAAAACATCAAAACATGATACTGGGCCATTCTTGGAATCCTGATGTGCTATTTAGAAATACTTTATGCTGGATGTGGTGGCATGCCTCTTAATCCCAGCACTCAAGAGGCAGAGACAAGTGGATCTCTGTGATTCTGAGGCTAGCCTGGTCTACATAGTGAGTTCCAGGCCATTCAGGAATACACAGTAAGACCCTGTCTCTAAATAAATAGATAAAAACAATTTGCCAATATTTACATGGAATAAGCAGAACAGGGTCATAGAACATTGCTGATCATGTTTTCTTGTGTTGTTTGTAGCACAAATCCTAAATGGTCTTATAATAAAAACCTCGAGAAAGATATTGGGGTAAATGCTGAAGGATCAGAAAGACAAAGAGACAAGCCACAGCTACTTCTCACCTCTCCAACTTCTTGCCCAAAAGGGGGAGATAATGTCTCCATGAATTCTCAGACTGAATGCCTCAGAGATCCTGTCTCCTCCTGCCTTATATTCCTTTCTCTGCCCAGCCATATCACTTCCTGTCTCAACCTTCCTAGTGCTTGGATTAAAGGTGTGAGCCATCACCACCTGGCTCTGTTTCTCTCTTAGACTGGATTGATCTCATGTAGCTCAAAGTGGTCTTGAACTCACAGAGATCCATCCACCTCTGCCTCCCTGGTGCTAGGATTAAAGGTGTGTGCCACCACTGCCTGACCTCTATGGCTAACTAGTGGCTGGCTTTGCCCTCTGATCTTCAGACAAGCTTTATTTATTAGAGCATACACAAAATATCACCACAGTTTTTGTGGAGTCTCCTAAGGGGTCCAGCAGGTCAGGCATGGTGGTGCATACATGTCTCTAAACCCAACTTGTAGGAGTTCAAGGCCAGCTTGGGCTATATAGCAAGACCATGCTTCAAAATAAACAGAGGCAGGAATGTCTGGATCCTTCTGTAAGAGTTTTTATCAGGTGAACACTGTGCCGCCCCAGCATCTCCTGTCTGGTGCAAATGGTATCTAAAAACCATGAAACCTGCTAGAGATGACTTGAGGTCCTTTCTAGCTATGAGTTGTCACTAGTTAGAGGGACTGGTCACTTGAGCAAAGCCAGAGGCACCGAAGTTCAAAAGAAGCAGCCTCTTTTAAATCATCATGATAAAAAATGTGGACAATATTAGCAGCATGCTCTGCTGCAAGCCAGTGATCACCCTACAGACCCAGACGCCAACCAGCCCTGCGACACACACGTTGGTCAGAATACTTTGATCTATTCTGGGAGATGTGGTGGTTTCTTCCACTTCACTGGCTTTGCTTAGCATGAGATAGACAAAGATTCAATCACACAACTGGGTAACTGAGCGCCAGGCAGTCTGACGGCACATGGCATGATTTTTCTTGATCTGTGAAGAATTGTTTGTTACCGTAAGAAGGAAAGAGGAAATGTGGTCACCCCTCCTTCCATCATTACAGCTGTCATCTGCTGCCCTCTTGCCATGCTGCTGTGTGCCGCCATCCCTTCGTTCCAGGGCCAGATCACAGTTGTTTTTGCCTGAGAAGATCCTTTAGAGAGGTCAGGGCTCTCTGAGGGAGGGTGAGCTGACTGAGTGCTTGCCCCGGATGCACGAAGCCCTGTGTTCCATCCCCAGCAGCACGTCAACTGCGGGTGGTGTGTACTTGTAATCCCAACACTCAGGGAGACGGAGGGAGGAGGATCGGGATTCCAAGGTCATCCTTGGGTACACAGTGAGTTTGAGGCTAGCCTGGACTACATCAGATCTGGACTTAAAAAACAAAAGCCAAACACTTTTGATGGTAACTAAGCTACTCCAACACAAAGTTACTGACACCGCACAGCTGATGTGACTGACATAAACAGCCATGGTCAGATCCTGAAAGAAGAACTCTATCACGGCTGTCACCTGCCAGACGGAAGCTGATGATGCGTCACTGATACCAAACATGTTCTGACTCAGAGAACTGAGGAAGGAATGAGGAAGGGGCCGGTTATCAGAAAACAAATGAAGTGCTGAACTGGGGGTGAGGGCCACAGACGTGCTGACAAGATGACTCCGAGCCCATCCCACCTTTGAGGTTTACATCTCCTCCCATGAGGAGGTACTGCGTGACCCACGTGTCCCTCTGCTGTGTGAGCAGCAGCACTTAGAGTCAGGCTAGCTGGGGTGCAGCTCTGTCTCCAGGCTGGGGGTGGAGGCCCGTCACAGAGCAGTGAGCTCCTGGCAGGTAGAGGCAGCCTGTAGTTGTTGTTTTTACTCTTTTCTCTTTGGGGGGCCCACCACCCAGCTCCCAAATAATCACACGGAGACTTATTCTTTCTTACGAGTGCCCGGCCTTAGCTTGGCTTATTTCTAGCCAGCTTTTCTTAACTTAAATGATCCTATCTACCTTTTGCCTTTGGGCTTTTACCTTTCTCTGTTTCTGTATATCTTTTCTTTCCTTCTTATTCTGTGGCTGGCCCCCAGCATCCTCTTCTCCTCGCTCCTCCCTCTTCTTTTCTCTCTCCTTTATTCTCTCTGCCTGCCAGCCCCACCTATTTCTCTCTCCTGCCTTGCTATTGGCCATTCAGCTCTTTATTAGACCAATCAGGTGTTTTAGACAGGCAAAGCAGCACAGCTTTATAGAGTTAAACCAATGCAATACAAAAGAATGCAATATATCTTTGCATCATCAAACAAATAATCCACAGCATAATGAATGTAACACATCTTGAAATAATATTCTATAACAGCAACCACTGAGGCCTGGAGCCCATGTTCAGGGATGTTTCCTGCGCTTAGTCACTGTTCTATTGCTGCAAAGAGATGCCATGATCATGGCAACTCTTATAAAAGAAAACATTTAGTTGGGGGCTTGCATACAGTTTCAGAGGTTTAGTCCATGATCATCATGGCAGAGAGCATGGTGGCAGACAAGTGTGATGCTGAAGAAGTAGTTGAGAGCCATAACCTGGTCCATAAGCAAAGACAGACAGACAGACGACAGAGACTTGATTCTTCTTGGCACCCCAGGGCCACTGCACAGCTCGACACTGGCTGTGTTGGCACTCTGGGACAGCCCACTACTCGGCTTCAGCACAGCCCGTAGCCCAGCCTAGGGTCAGCACTGGCCACCTCCCTGGAGGAGTATGGGCTTCTCTGGGAAGACAGGATTGCCCCCAGGAAAACATAGCTATGCAGCACAAGCGTTCTGGTAGCATGCCGTGTAACCCAGGGGCATTGACATGTAGAGACAAGGGCCCAGGGTTATGTCTGCCTCTTCCACCATGAGTCAACAGTCTCCACTAAGTCACTGGTTACCTCGTTAATAAGAACTTCTGTGAGAATGAAATATAACAAGATGTTTTCAATTACAGTGGAAACTGTAAAGGGATCAATAAAAATAGGTCCTGGCTGCTTTTCTGTTGCCGTGATAAAACACCATGACTCAAAGCAACTTGGAGAAGGAAGAGCTTCTTTTGGCTTACGGTTCCAGGTGGGTGAGAGTCCCTCGTGGCAGGGAAGCAGGGCAGCAAGCAGCAGGCACAGCGCAGGAGCTGTAGGCTGAGAGATCACTTCCTCCAGCAAGGTGACGTCTCCTAGATTTTTCCAAACAATGCCATCAAGTGGGGACCAAGTGTTCAAATGCCGGAGCCTAAGGGGCATCGCAGGGAAGAGGAGGGGGAAACACTGTTGACAAACGGTGCTTATTACTGGGCCTTCAATCTTAGAAGGAATCCGGAAATGTGGTTCACTGGGGAAAGAGGGGGAAAGGTGTGGTGAGCATGAGGGCTTGTCTCCACTCCAAAAGACACTATTACCCCATTTTGCAGATGGAGATATTGAGGCTTGAAGACTGAGCCCGGAGCTTCGTTGGGTCGTGGGTGCCATGATACCTGTTGGATTTGTGAGGGATGTTTCTGACGGCTCTTTCTTCCTTTTCTTCTCTAAAAACTCTCTGCTTTTGTTCCCGGATCAGCATGGTGGGGAAGAGAAGCAACTGAGGAGTGTTTGCTGTGGCTGCTGGGCCTTATTCTTCAGCCAAATCATTTCACTTCATCCTCAGGCAACCTTCCAAAATGGGGTGTATGTTGGCAGAAAGCTCCAGAAACTGTTACAGATAAGGAAACCACACTGTGGGGGAGAAGCCAACCCAAGACTAGTGCATGTGTGTGTGTGTCCACATGAATATGAGGATGTATATTCTTAATTTTTTTTTTTTTTGGTTTTTCGAGACAGGGTTTCTCTGTGAAGCTTTGCGCCTTTCCTGGAACTCACTTGGTAGCCCAGGCTGGCCTGGAACTCACAGAGATCTGCCTGGCTCTGCCTCCCGAGTGCTGGGATTAAAGGCATGCGCCACCATCACCCTAGGAAGGATGTATATTCTTGTCCCATGTATGTGGGTGCACATATGTGTGCATGCATGTGGAGGCCTGTTCCTTGGTTACTGTCTACCTTGTTCTTTGAGGCAGAGTCTCTCTCAGAGACATGAGGCTCTCCCATTTGGCTATGCTGGCTGGCCCACAAGCCCCAAGGATCTCCCTGTCTCCACCTCCCCAGTGCTGGGATTATAAACTTAGGCCACCATTCTTGGCTTTTTCATGGGTTCAAAGGATTAAATCGGGTCCTCATGCTTGAATGGCAAGTACTTTATTATACTATCTGAGCTCTCTCTCCAGCCATCTCCAGCTCCAAAGCCTAATCTCTTACCCTGGCATCATCCAGAAACTACAGCAGGTGGAAGTAAGACCCTGACCTCCAAGCCTCGCCCAGCCTGCCTACAACATCTCAGTATAACTTTGACTTTACCTAGTATGCTCATTCATAGAAAAATGAACTTGTCTGCTAAGCTCATTTGGGGGTAGCCAAAGACTGAGTGAATCGTTATTAAAAGGATCCACTTGTGGCATAGATGGAGGTGGTTTGTAATGTCCTCTGAACTCTCTGCCTCTAACTTCCCTCTTCTCAATTTCCTCGCTCCCCCCAGCATCAGAATCAGGATAAAAGTGACAATTTTTTTCCGAGAGGCACAAGCAGGTCTGACCCTCAGAAAGGTGCCCCCTCCCTGCCTTCTGGGTATGCCCCTCATTTTCAGGCTGCTCCAAAGACCCCAAGGAGCCTGCCATGATTTCCAGCTATGGAAATAATCAGCACTATTCTTCCTACTTGGAATCAAGCCTCATTGGCCTCTGTGCTGACTGGTTTTATGTCAACTAGACACAAGCTAAAGTCATTTGAGAGGAGGGAACCCCAACTGAGATGATGCCTCTATAAGATGGGGCTGTGGGCAAGCCTGTGGGGTATTTTCTTAACTAGTGATTGATGGCAGAGGACCCAGCCCTGTGGCTAGAGATTTCCTGCCTGGCCCACGGTCAGGATAAATCTCTCTCACCTGCTAGTCCCACAGCCACTCAGACCCAACCAAGTAAACACAGAGACTTATATTGCTTACAAACTGTATGGCCGTGGCAGGCTTCTTGCTAACTGTCCTTATATCTTAAATTAATCCATTTCTATAAGTCTATACCTTGCCACATGGCTCGTGGTTTACCGGCATCTTTACATGCTGCTTGTCCTGGCAGTGGCTGGCAGTGACTCCCTCCGCCTTCCTGTTCTTTTAATTCTCTCTGTTAGTCCCGCCTATACTTCCTGCCTAGCCACTGGCCAATCAGTGTTTTATTAGCAACACATTTGCCATACAGAACATCCCACAGCACTTCCCCCCCCACCTTTTTTTTCAAAAAGGAAGGTTTTAACCTTAAAGTAAATTACATATAATTTGGGAATTTGGGCGTAGCTTCTCTTACTACTTCCTGCTGGAGGGGGGTGCTGTATCTTATGGAGACACAAAGAAAATTTTAGGATTATGGGATAGTCCGTGAGGCTGTATCATCTGAGCCAGTTGCCTTGAAACGGTTCTGGATGTTGGATCATCTGAGCCATGGTGTCATCAGAGACCTTTCAGGTGGTCTTGGCTGGTCAAACCTGATGTATCTTAATCTGGAACAAATCCATAGCCTCTGGCTTTCTGTGGAAATAAAATCAGAGCTTCCTTTCCAAAGTAACATATCTTTACATGCAAATTTTGAAGTCAAGGTATCTTTAAAATATACGTATTGGTTTAACTCAGCTTCCTTTACAATCAAATATCTCTCTGCAGTTAAGAATCCCAAAGACAACACAGCCCATTATGGGTGGTGCCATCCCTGGGCTGGTGGTCCTAGGTTCTATAAGAAAGCTGGCTGAGCAGGCCACGAGGAGCAAGCCAGTAAGTAGCACCCCTCCATGGCCTCTGCAAGGTTCCTACCCTGCATGAGTTCCTGCACTGACTGCTTTTGCTGATGAACTGTTATATGGAACTGTGAGTGAAATAAACCCTTTCCTCCCTGACTTGTTTTGTTTCAACACAGCAATGGAAACCCAAAGACAGTCTCTTAAATATGATCTTTCTTTGCTGCATTTTCAAATCCTCACCTGTTCTATTTTTACTTCCCTTCCTGGTTGAGCTCTGCGGCAGGCAATTCCAGCACAAAGGGTCCTAATTAATTTCCCTGCCTTTCAATATATATTTTTTTCAAAGTATGCATTTGAAAAGGACATTAAACAAATCCCAAGACTCCCCAGGTGGATTCCAACGTACCTCTTGCTGTTTTCCACTTGGAATGCAGCCTGCCCCTCACAGCCTGCTGGGTGGCCTGGCTGTGGCCTGATGTTTGCAGCTGGGTAGCGCTCACCCCTCCTCCTCCTACAGGATGGACAGCCTCCTCTATCCATCTCTGGGCCACACACTGCCCTGCATGCCAAGTCTGAGGGTCCAGGAAGAAGAGGCGGGGAAGAAAGCAGGGCTCTGAGGGCCGCAGTCTCTAAAACAGACCGGGGCCATTGGAAAAACCATTATGGTGGATTCCTTTGCCCTGATTCTTCGCCACAGAGCCAAACCACATGTGGTGACTTATCCTCATTCTGGCCAGCTGACATTGCAGTGATCTTCCTCAGAGTGCCTGTGTCCTTGCAAGGCCATCAGGAGTCTGAGCCAAGAGCCCGGTTTGATGGCAATGCTTCTGTGATCTGAAACATGGGCTAGGTCTTATCCTGTGGGAACGGTTCTGCCTTTGAACTTCTAGCTGAAGAGAAGTAGTTTTGAAGAGCAGATGTTTTTGGAAAACACACATGAAAAAGTTCTTGCTTTTCCAGCTCTCCACTGCCAGAGCGCAGGCTCCAGTCCCTGGAATTTATCCCATAGTAAGGCAAGGAAGGGCTCCAATATGTGAATTCAGCCTACCGGACACAAGAGCCCTGGACCTGAAACCCCACCATTAACTCTTGTAGGGTGTAGGTGCTACCCAGTTGAGAAGCAGGCCACTGATAGCGAGGGTGTGGGTGGCAGTGACCAGGAGCCTTCCCCTCTCTTCTCTCTCCTACACCCTTCTCCACTTCCCTCTGCTCTTTCCTTCTCTCTCCTGCCTGGCTCTCTCCTCACCCCACACCTCAGCCTTTCTCTCTCTTTCTAGTGTCGGTGGCCATGTCAGAGGAGCAGCAGGTGGGAATTGAAGATCGAGGTGTCAGCCCACCAGGAGGCAAGACCCTGATGGGTGAGTCTTGGATAGGCAAGGCCCCGAGACCACAGACCCCAGAGTGTTTTTTGCTTCTGCTGTGCCTTCACATGTTTGCCCCAGCCATCTTCCTCTGGTATCTGGCATGGTGTGAATGGGTGTGGGGAGATCTACACTGCCTGTAATGAGTGTGTTTATCTCATGGAAACATCCCATCTACTGAGCATTTTTACCTGTGGATTACTATGAAGATGATTTCTTCCTAAGCTGTACTGTCTAATTGATAATAATAATGTTAGTTTAAATAGAGTTTTGATGATAAAAAATAAAACAAGAAAGTGTCACCACCTAGATAGAACACATGAGTTTCTTTTGAGGAGCCATATAGACTGTGGCTTAAGTTAATGACTAAGAAAAGCAATTGAGTCCCAGTAGCCCAACTAGCTTAAATTCTTTTAACCTTAATGTTGGGAAATGTGTTCACAGGTTTCAGAGTGCATCATAGCTGAAACAAAGCCCTGAAAATAACTTAAAGTTAGACTAAGATGTTTTTGTCAAATAGCTTTGAGGTGAAAAACCCAAGAAGATAATCTAAAGTTTTAGAAAGTCACACAGTTGAATGAGGAACTTGTTAAGGTCAGGGAACAAGAACAAAGCAGCCCAATTATCATTAGCTGACTTGCCTTTCTTGCTAGAATTGATTGATAACCAAAGGTGTTGATTAATTCCTTATACCCATTTCTGCCCTCCTGATATAAATCTCCTGATATAAAAAAACTATTGATGAATAGGTATATAACCTGAAGATTTGAAGTAGAGCTGACTGATTCTTTTCCATATATAAAAGTTTAGGTTTGTGATTCTTTTAAGATTCCCTATAAAATTACCTTTCAAGATAAGTAATAAAGTGATTGGTCCTTTCTTTGTAACGGCAAAATGCAGCCTGCCAGTAAAAGGATACCTTGCTTACTTACACTCTGTTAATCTATAAGAAGTTGCTTGGGTATGAATGTACGTGAGTTCTTGGGGATAATTTGTTTTTCACCTGTAATATGTAAAATGTTTAATCATGTAAGGGATATGAAAAACATGCTGTTTTTTATTTGTATTCATTCTTATCATCCACTTGAAAAACAAAATGTAACCACATTATACTTTTTACACTGCCTGAAAAAATTTGCTGAGGTATATAAGCTGTAAGAGAAAGAATAAAAAATAGAGTTAAAATGGGCTAGAAGGAAAACATCAAGAATGAGAGAGTTAGAAGGAAAACGTCAAAAATGAGAGAAGGAAATCACCAGGAAAATAAGGAATAGAGAATACAAAAGAAGAATAAAGAAAGGTCTGAAGGAAACCATCAACAGTGTGTGAGTGTCTTTTTCCCCAACCCCCTCAGATAAAACAGTCTTAGTACGCGCCACCTCCCGTGGATTCCATTTGAGCTGCTGGAATCTGGTCCCCCAGGCAGCAATATTCCAAGTCTCTCCTCTCCTCCCATCTTGCTCTCCCCGGCTTCCAGGAACAGTGTCCAGCCTCTTTCCTCAGGACAGGGCTCCCAGGAGCACTGCAGGCCTGCTGCTGGAACTTTCTGGACCTTCTGGGTGTGCTCGTTAACTGTGCCTAGAGCAGGTGTTGTATTAATCTCTGCCCTGGGACCGGATGTCCTGCTTGTCCTGGGATGACCTCTCTCTCCTCTCTGGTGGAGAAGGAAGGGTAGGCATGGCTGACAAATGTTGTATTTTCTTTTTTTTTTTTTTTTTTTTTTTTTTTTTTTTTTTTCTTCTGAGACAGGCTTTCTCCATGTAGCCCTGGTTGTCCTGGAACTTACTCTGTAGAGCAGGGTGGCCTCAAATTTAGAGATCTACCTGCCTCTGCCAGAGTGCTGAGATTAAAGGCATGCACCACCACACCCCACTTAAGGAGGTCTTTGAGGGGGTCCAGGCCCTCGATAGCCTTCTTCCAGGGTCCAGGAAGAATCTACGACCAGCTGACTAATCAATCTTTGACAATATTAAATGAATCTATGTATATGAAGCTCCTTAGCTCATTTGCTTTATTTTTCTGAGTCAGTTCTCTCTCTACATGGCTTCAGTTCTGTTCTCACACTCAGCTCCTCTCAGTCCCTTCTTCTCCTCTCCTCTCATAGTTCTAGTCCTAGCTAAGAGCTTTTGCTCTTGACCTCATCTTCATCCTCCAATCCTCCATCCACGCTTGTCCCTTCCTCTCCTACTCTCAATACTTCACTGCACCTGGTATGCAAAAAACCCTTTTGTTCTGAGTCAGTTGCTCTGGAATGCCACTTCCTGTGAGAGGAAGGAGGGCTTGAGCTTCATTTGCACAAGAAATAAAGCTATGCACCTAGGGTCAGTCGGTGTCTCCTGAAGGGTGTTTATCTTAATTCAGAAGACCGTTTGCTATTATGGCCTAGGATGCTTGAGAAGTATTTCAGATAAATACACTGTTAGGAGTTCTTGGAAGCATACATAGCATACAAAAAAATCATTGCAGGAACTGACTAATATATATACAAAAGCTAAAATATCACCAAGACTCCTTAAGCCATGGCTTGACCTCTGGAAAAGTCCTTGACCTCTCAGGTGGTAGTTTTTATCATAGTAGCTGGATTCCATTACATTTTCCTGTGGCTTGCCTCACCTGCTATGTTTTCTTTTTATACAGACGGCCCTGAGGAAGACCCAGAGGATGACGGCCATTTGGTCCTCCCGACCTGGGCCTCCAGAAGCCCCTTTCAGTACTCTAGTATACTAGTTACTTTTCTCATTAGTACAATAATGCCTGGCTCAAGGAAAGTCATGCTTATTTTGGCTCACAGTTTCAGAGGGCTTCAGTCCATTAGTGCAAGGAAGGCAAAGAGAGCATCTCTGTTCATGGTGACAGGAGCAGGTTGAGGGAAGGAGTGAGAGAGAGAGAGAGAGAGAGAGAGAGAGAGAGAGAGAGAGAGGACAAATTTCTAGAATCCTCCTTTACCATGTGGGTTCAGGGGTTAACTCACTTCTTCATGCTTGGTTGCAGACACCTTTATCAGCTGAGCCATCTTATCTTGCTGGCACATTTTCATTAATCATTTTTTTAAAAAAATATTTATTTAATGTATATGAATGAGTGACCTGTCTTCCTGCACACCGGGAGAGGGAATCAGATCCCACTGGAGATGGTTGTGAGCCACCATGTGGTTGCTGGAACAGAACCCAGGTCCTCTGTAAGAGCAGCCAGTGTCCTTAACGGCTGAGCCATTTCTTCAGTCCTCATTAGTCTTTTAAACAACCAAGTTTTGATGTTAAATTTTCTTTATTATTTATATGTATCTGCTCTTGTTTCTATTATTTCATTCCTCTAATTTTTGAGGATTGTAATATGCTGGTTTTTTTAAATTTCTTGAGATGAATAATTATATAACTGATTTTTGGACTTCTTCTAATAGAGAAATTTAAGGTTGCATGTATGTCTCTAAACATGGCTTTAACTTTCTCTGGAGACACACATTAGATAGATTGCTTTGGGCCTGTCTTCTTCTCTTATATAAGCAGTTTTAGTTATTTTGGTTTCTGATTTTTCGAGACAGGGTTTCTCTGTTATCCTGGCTGTCCTGGATCTCACTTTGTAGATCAGGCTGGCCTGGAACTCACAGAGATCCTCCTGCTTCTGCTTCCTGAGTGCTGGGATTAAAGGCATGCACCACAACCGCCTGGCTTGCAGTTTTAGTTATAAACCTCCCACTAGGCACAGGTTTAGGTGTAAGTTTTGATATTTCACATTTATCTGTCCAACTGTTCTTGAATTTCTACTGTGACTTAAAAAATCCACATCTAGAAACACAAGGCTTAATTTTCAAACATCTGAAATTTTTGTATGTAATTTTTTCTTATCAGTCCCTAGATTTCATTCACTCATTCTTCATTCATTCATTCCAACTAGTCAAATGGATACTTTTAATCATTTCTGGCATCTGAATTTTGTTTGAGTCAGGTTCTTTTTTATATAAAATTTTAATGGTTTATTTGTATTTTATGTGCATTTGTGTTTTGACTATATGTATGTCTATGTGAGGGTGTTGGATCCTCTGGAACTGGAGTTACAGACAGCTGTGAGCGGCCATGTGGGTGTTGGGAATTGAACCCTGGTCTTTTGGAAGAGCAACCAGTGCTTCTAACCAACCCTCCTGCTGCAGACTCCCAAGTGGATTACAGGCACACACAACCACACCATTTGCCATTTGAACTTTGTTGAGATGTGCTTGATGGGTTGGCCTGTGGTCAGTGTGGATGCAGAGCATGCCTTTTCCATCCCTGTACAAGGAGATTCTCTGTGCCCTAGCTTTAGGTGGACTTGTACAAAGCTGTGATTTTTATGTTAAAAAAAAAGATTGTGGTCTAAAAAGATGGCTCATTGTTCTAGCAGAGGACCTGAGTTGGTTCCCAGGGGGTGGCTCACAACTCTACAGGGCTATAATTCCAAGCATTTGATTTGATAGCCTGTCTGATCTCCATAGGCACCTGCCCACATGTGCATGGGCACGTGCATTTGATTTGATAGCCTATCTAGTCTTCATGGGCACCTGCCCACATGTGCATGGGCACACACACACACACACACACACACACACACACACACACACACACCCCTAATTAAAAATAAAATAAATATTTAAAAAGGTTGAGTGTTGGCATTTTTCTTTTTTTGTTTTGTTGAAAATAGATTCTTCTCTCATACATCTTGATCACAGTTTCCCTTCCTCCCATTCCACGCAGCTCCCCCACACCTCCCCTCTCTCCCAGATCCACTCCCCACTCCATCTCCCTTCAATCCAAGAGACAACAACCAAACACGACAAAACAAGACGTAGTAAGACAAGGCGTAAGCCTGAATATTAAGACTGGACAAGGCAACCCAAGAGCAGGCAAAAGAGTCAAAGTCACACCTGCTCCCACAGTTGGGAGTCCCACAAAAACATGAAGCTAACAGCTACAGCATATACACAGAGGACCCGGTGCAGACCCTTGCAGACCCCATACTTGCCACTTTAGTCTCTGGGAGCCCATATGCACCCTGCTTAGTTGATTCAGGGGGCCATGCTCTCCTGGTGTCCTCCATCCCTTCTGACTCCTACAATCTTTCTGCCTCCGTTTTCTGCAGGCTTCCCCGAGCTCCAAGGGGAGGGACCAATGAAGCCTCCAATTTAGACTCTCTCTCTGAATAATGTCTGGCTGTGGGTCTCTGCATCTTGCTCTCACCTGCTGCCAGAGGAAACCTCTCTGATGACGACTGGATAAAGTACTGATCTATGAGTATAGCAGAATATCATTAGGGATCACTTCATTGGTTTTTTGTTTGTTTGTTTGTTTGTTTGTTTTTTTTGACCAGTCATGTTGAGTTCTACCCTAGATCTCTGAGCTATATGTTCTCCAGTTCCTGGCCATCCAAGCAGTGTCTGGGCATGGGCTCCCTCTCCTGGTGTGGGCCTCCAGTTAAATCAGACATTGGTTGACCACTCCCACAAGTTCTGTTCCACCACTGCCCCAGCACATCTTGCAGTTAGGTCAAAGGTTTTGTGACTGGGTTGGTCTACATTTCTTTTTCAGTAGCCTGCAGAGTGCATCCTGCACCAGAGACTAGAATGTAGGGGTGAAGGCTCCACACAGGAACCAGCTCAACCTGTCTACATGTAATGAATTGTCTTTGGCAATGGGGCCCCAGTATACTGGAATTTTCATACCAGTTCAAGTTAACATTTAAAGTGAGTCCTTATCAGCAGCATGGTTATGAAATCACCTCTTCCAAAAATCCTTGTCTTTTAGGTTGAATATTTGACCCATTTACACTTAGAGTATTCATTTCTCTGACTTGTTTGGTCTTAATATTTTTACAAATCATTTTTTTAACTTTTCCTACACATTTTATTGTCCTTCTTTTTGACTTTTTTTTTAAAAAAATAATATTTGTTTTCATTATTCCATCTCCTCCATTAGTATATCAGGCTTTCAAAAATCTTTTATTGTTTGACAGTTTCATGAATTTATATAATGAATCATATCAGTTTACCACCTCTTTAGAGACTATCCTAGATTACATGTTCTAAATTCTTAGACAATGCAGGAATTGTGGAACTTTTTTGCTCCATTTATTCCTTCTTCTTCCTCTTGTGTTATTGGTATCTGCTGAGGGCCATGGGAGTATATAGCAGGTGATAACTAATGTTCAGCAGGTCAACCTACCAGATGAATAATTCTCTGTAGGGGAGCCCCACCTGGCAAAGCCATGGGGTCACTGGCTGTGGAAATGGTTGTTTTCTGTCTGTAACTTTCTCGGGTGCCACCAATATACCTCCCTAAGAAGAACAGCTGTGGGGTTCCTTCCACAGCCCACTGTTAGTGTGTTTCACATCTTTGGGCACACTTACAGTTGTGGATGGTCAGGAAGATGATTTCTGTTTAAGTTGTATAATTTGGATGCATGGAAATAATACCGGAATATTTTTCTTAACCGACATGGGAAAGTAACAGTATTCTCAGTCACAATGACAGTTAATTTTAGACTTCAGAACAAATTCAAAATAGACTAAGTTGCCCTTGCAGAAAATACACAAAGACTAGTTCCAGGTGTTTATTGCTAAATCAAGGTCAGGCTGTTTACATTGACACATAAACCTCCCTACCATAATTGACTGCACGTGCCCCTACGCTCAAGGTTCTGCCAACTAACTGTTATTGTTTATCCCTGAATTTCAGTGTCATTTTCTGTCTGGGAACTGCTGTGGATATCGCTCTGTATAAATAAAGTGCCGATTGGCCAGTAGCCAGGCAGGAAGTATAGGTGGAACAAGCAGAGAAGAGAATTCTGGGAACAGGAAGGCTGAGTCAGGAGACACTGCCAGTCACCGCCATGAGTACCAACATGTAAGATACTGGTAAGCCACGAGCCATGTGGCAAGGTATAGATTTATAGAAATGGGTTAATTTAAGATGTAAGAACTAGATAGCTAGAAGCCTGAGCCATTAGACCAAACAGTTTAAATAGTATAAGAGTCTGTGTGTTTATTTTATAAGAGGGCTACAGGACTGCTGGGGTTTGGCAAGAGCTGGAGAGAAACTCTCCAGCTACAGGGAACTCTAACCAACTTAGAGCTACATGCTTAGCCAAGCTTACTCACTGGCCTGAGAAAAACTGTGTGACTTACCATGTGTTAGGAGAATGGGTTGGACCCTGCAAACATAACATATAATTGTCCAGAGTTTGGCTATGAGAGAGTAGTGAGCATGTGAGGGTGTGTAGGTGTGTGTGCTGAGTGAGGGATGTAGCTGAATGGATGGAGAGAATTGGAACTAAAGAAAACCGGAACTAGAGAAAATTGGAACCAAAGATTTAGGCTAGAATTGGGGAACGGAGTGAGTGAGTGTGAGAGTGAGGTGTGTGTGTATGTGTGTGCGTGTGTGTGTGTGTGTGTGTGTGTGTGTGCGTGTGTGTGTGTGTGTGCTCAAAAGGAGACGAGTGTGCTGAAGGAGTAATGTGAGAGTGAATGAATGAATGAATGAGTAAAAATGAATAAATAATGTAATAATATATGAAGGAATGCAGCAGAGCAGAGAGGAGAAATGTGTGTAGAAGAGAGATGTGGAGCTGTGTGAAAAGGAGACGTCGAGGACAGTGAAGCTGTGTAGATGAGAGAAGTAACTGTCCACAAAGGTGTGGCTGTGTGGAGAATGTACAGAGAAGGTAACAACGTGGAATGTATTTATGTGGAGACAGATTTTCAGAGGAAGATTTTTCTAGATGAAGTAAAAGAGTAAGTTACCATCAGAAAGTGGGTGTGTTTCCGTATTTCCTCAGATAGATATAAACTTATTTCTAAATATCCTCAGATAGAAAAAGTCTAGCCCTCAGACAGATAAGAATTTCTCCTAAGCCCTTGCTGCCTTCATGGATTTTTTTTTTTTTTTTTGTATACCCTAGAGGTGGCCTTGGAGCAGGCTCTCCAAAGGCTACCAGTAAGTGTCATCCAGTTTAGTCTTGCACATATTTTAAATTTCACATCACATTAATGTCTTATAAAGTTGATATTTGTTTATACTTACACATTTAACCCATCTGTTGTTCATCTCTTCCTGCATTTCCTTCTCCCCATCTCATATAATTTTACTTTTGCTAAAGAACTCATTTTAGTGTTTGTACTGAGGCCGGTCTGCAGTGGTGGAATTCTCTTGGTTCTTTTCTGTCTGAGAGTGATTTCATTTTGGTCAAACTCTCAGGAGATATTTTTGCTGGGTGTGGAATTTTACTTGCCAAGAATTTTTGGTTTAGAAGCTTGAAGATACTATCTTATGTTGCATGAATCTTAAATGGTCTTGTAATAAAAACCCAGAGACAGATGTCAGGGTGAAAGCTGAAAGATCAGAGAAGCAGAGCAAGCCACAGCCACCACCTCTTACCTCACCAACTCCTCAGCCTGAAAGAGCCAGAGTTCCTGTCTCCTCCCGCCTTATATTCCTTTCTCTGCCCAGACATATCACTTCCTGTCTCAACCTTCCTAGTGCTGGAATTAAAGGTGTTTGCCATCATTGTCTGGCTCTGTTTCTCTTTTAGACTGGATTAATGTCATGTAGCCCAGCGTGGCCTTGAACTCACAGAAATCCAGACAGATCTCTGCCTCTGCCTCCCGAGTGCTAGGATTAAGGGTGTGTGCCACCACTGCCTGACCTCTATGGCTAACTCTGTGGCTAGCTCTGTCCTCTGATCTTCAGGCAAGCTTTGTTTCCTAGATTACAAACAATATATCACCACAATCTAACTGTTTTCTAGCTTTCTTTTTTTTTTTCCCTTGTGCTTCTGAAGGAATATGTCTTTCAGTACCATAGTCTAGAATATTCTCTTAGTCTTTGGTTACACAGGTTTACTGTGGTGCTTCTGGTTGGAATTTACTTCCTGTTAAACACCGTTGGACATTTTAACATCTTTAGCTTGATGCTGTGTAGTTGGTGGAAAATTCTTATTCATTATTCTTGTGTCTTTTAAAATATCACTTCCCCATTCTTCTCTTCTTCCAAAATTCCAATTTTATGCATATTTGTACTTTTCACCATTGCCATATGTTTCTCGTATTTTTTCAAAGTACACTGTAACCAATCTTATTCAGCTGTGCCAAACTGCTGTTGAGTTATTTATTAATTTTGTGAGTGACAATTTCAGCTCTTGAATGTCCATTTGACTTTTTAATGGATGGAGTTCTCATGTAAAACCATACACTTTGCTTTATCTATTTATGAGAACATTAATTACAATGATTTTAAAGTCATTATCTCATGACCCTAACATCTAGGTCACCTGTCTTTGGTCTTCCTGTTGGTTTTCCAGGATCCTGTGACTTGATAAACCTAGTGCTTTTTGTTTCGTTTTGTTTTTTAATTGGATCATAAAGAGTGTCCAATAAATTCGGTGGAGGTCTTCGAAGATGTCATTGTCTCCATAAGATCCACCCTGCTTGCCGGGAAGCAGATGGTGTAAGGATACTTACCCACTACCCCCCAGCCTCACCCCCATCCCATCACCGCCCTCCCATGACAAGAAGCTGATTCTAGACTCTTCTCCCCTGGGCAATCTTCTCACCCATAGCATAGCCCTCCTGAGGTTCCAATTGTAGGGATATTTCCTGGATCCTTCATCCTTTAAAAATCCTAAATTTAGAGCTAGGCAGTGGTGGCATATGCCTTTAATCCCAGCACTCGGGAGGCAGAGGCAGGAGGAGGCCAGCCTGGGCTACAGAGCAAGTTCCAGGATAGCCAGGACTACATAGAGAAACCCTGTCTCAAAAAACAAAACAACAACAACAAAAAAACCCAAATAAATAAATACATACATATATACATACATACCCTAAATTTAAATTGTGTCCCCCAACAGCCATGGGCAGTTTTGGGGTCCCTTTATTTAGCTTCTTAGCCTCTCACCCACACAGCTAAGAACTGGGAAGTACCTCAAAGAAAAGACTGCCAAGGGCCACACCCCCTTCTCCATGCTGACATTCTATTGGCCCTTGCCCCCTCCAGCCACAGTTGCCTTAGAAGCCTAGAACTGTCTGGTTCTACTCTGTGTGGCAGCCCCTGGCTCCTCTGCATCTCTGTGGTGACCTCTGCCTGCACCTTGCACGAAACTTATATGTGCATCTCCTTTCCTTACTTACGTGTTCACATGTGTGTGCATATGTGCACGGGTGTACACATTTGTTTTGGTTTTTTGAGACAGGGTCTCACTGTGTAGACCAGGCTGGCCTAGACCTCAGAGATCTACCTGCCTCTGCCTCCTAAGTGTCAGGATTAAAGGCCCTCACCACCCAGCTCATGTTTGCACTTTTTTAAACAGTCATTCTAAGCATTATCTTTTCTGAATCCTATCCCATAGGGATTGGGTTTTTCTCTTTTACACATTAAAAGTTGCTCAACCAGAAATGAAAGGGATTGTTCTTGTGCTTGCTAATTAGTGACATTTTAATTCTTCTGACTGGAAATCTAATCACTGCATACTTCTTTTCTTATTTGTGTGTTCATGTGTGTACATCTGTGGGTTGGTGTGCACATGTGAGGGCGCCAGAGTTGATATTAGGTGCTTCAGTTGCCCTATGCTGTGTGTGTGTGTGTGTGTGTGTGTGTGTGTGTGTGTGTGTTGTTGTTGTTGTGGTTCGTTTGCTTGCTTGCTTGCTTGCTTTTTGAGAACTGATTAAGCTAAAGTGACCAGGCAAACTCCGAGAATCCTCCCATCTCTGCCTTCCTGGCGCTGAGATCACAAATGCCCATCATCACAGCCAGCTTTTTCACATGGGTCTGGGAATCTGAACTCAGGTCCTCTTGCTTGCAAGGCAAGCACTTTGCTGGTAGACTGAGCCATTACCCCAGTCCTACATGCTCCTTTTATTATCGTTGTCTTTCAAAGCCAGAGCTTCTTCCTGAATTTTCCACAGGGCTCCCCAAAGGTCTGCTATGCAGTGGGTGCTCTAGGACAGCCTGCTGAGCTGATGTATGCCATGTTACAGTTGTTCATAGGCGAGGGCTCCCAACCTGACCCTGGCTCTCAACTGTTGCATCAGATTCTATTTTTAAAAGGAAATGAAAATAATAAATCAAATTCTAGTGCCAAAAGAAACCCACTGGAATTGATGAGGAATGCAACAGGAATTCACTGAAACTCTTACCCAGTATTTATTCTGCTCTGTCTTATATTTAGGCTCATCTGGGTGTCAGTAGAATCAGATAAATAACTATCCCTTGTTACCCCACTAAACCCCCCCCCCAAAAAAAACTAAACTAAAGCAAAGTGACATCCTGTGAGAGCTGATGGGACCAATTACATTCTAAAATGACAGGCATGTAACCCGAAGCCTTTTCTAGAAGCTGATCAGGGTTCCAGAGGCCGTGCTGGGGAACTCAATTCACACTCTTAGTCACAGAGCCAACTTGAAAATATCTCTAAACCAGGCAGGAAGAATTACAGATGTTTTGGAGCAAATTGTTGGTGAGCTTGTCAAAATTCGGGGAAGGATGGCTTCCTCCATCTGCTTCACAGGAGGCCGCCACACCCAGCAGAACCCAGTGCAGCCCTCTCCTGGGCCTTTCAGAGTTTGGGGACTGTCGTTTCCAGTCGTTTAAAAGGTCTAACTACAGTTTCTTTCTTTCTTTCTTTCTTTTTTTCTTTCTTTCTTTCTTTCTTTCTTTCTTTCTTTCTTTCTTTCTTTCTTTCTTTCTTTCCTTCCTTCCTTCCTTCCTTCCTTCCTTCCTTCCTTCCTTCCTTCCTTCCTTCCTACATATTTAACCCCTCTGGCGTTCTGCTCTGATGAGTTTTGCGTCGGTTACGACTGTAGTTCTCTCTTTTCTTCCTTTCTTTAATTCTTTTTTTCCTGTTTCTTCTCTGTCTTTGTTTTGTCGCTC
>CABHPQ010002168.1:40499-52467 GCA_902168405.1 Peromyscus aztecus
TCTCTCTCTCTCTCTCTCTCTCTCTCTCTCTCTCTCTCTCTCTCTCTTTCCTCTTTGTATAACTGTATAAAATAATTTATCTTCTTGCAGGCCCAAGAACATTCAGGTGTGAAAGGGTGAGGGATCACAGGCTGACCCCTCACTGAAGATCTACAGGTGGTTCGTGGTGGCTGAGGAGGGAAGAGGCTTTCTCCAGTGGTGAAGCCACTGGTAAGTTGCCCATGCTCCTGAAAAATAACAACAACAACAACAACAACAAAACCCACTTAGTTAACTTGCCGGGTCATAAAAAAGGAGAGCGGGGGTAGAAGGGGGGGCAGGTGGGAAGAGAAGAGGTCAGCAGAAGTGGAGGGGGACAAAAATGGGTGATGGGGATGGAAGGACCAAAATACATTATCTGCATGTATGAAAATGTCACAATGAAACCCATTATTATGTATAAGCAACACTGCTAATTTTAGCAGCTAGCAATAATAAATAAGTTTCTTCAAGCTATGTTTGATTTCATTAGATAAAAATATGTGGGCGTAGTAGCAGGGCAGGGAGTGTGGAGGCTCCTTCAACAAGTCACTATGTGGAAGTCCTGGGTGTTTCCCTGGTGTCCACTGCTAAAGTCTGGGGCTCTTTTAATTTGCAAAGGCTCCACATTGTCCCAGCTGATTTACCTACTCCAGATTCTTTGGTAAATCCTAACCTTTGGGTTCCCACTAGATGATGAACCTGTAGAGAGAATTCTTGGTGATAAAGCCTAGCCTTTGGGTTCCCTCTAGATGACAGACCTTAACCTGGAAGAGAGAACTCTTGGGTTCATGAGTAGTCTAGGAAGTCAACTCTCTCCATACTCTGGACAGTGATCCAAATCCCCTCCTGAGGGGGTTATCTATCATTCCAACAGCCTGAAGGTTCTCCCAGACCTGGGTCTCACTCTCTTGGATGAAGAAGAAGAACAGCCAGGGCTCCTCATTGCTCTTAGGGGAGTAAAAGACTAAACGTATGGAACATCTCCAGTAATTTACTGTATCCAAAAATTGCCAGCAGCTGTTGAGTATAGGTATTTCCCTGTTTGCCCACAATTGACTGGGAGCTGTAGAGAGCTGCTGCTGGCCAGCAGGGCATGAGAGCATCACCCTGGACCTCCCTAGCCCAAGCAGAGACCAAAATTCAAAGCTTGAAGCACAGTTTCTACTGCACCACATAAAGTTAAACTATCATTGTCAGACCACCATGAGTTGATGACAGTCTATAACTTATTATTAGTAATTATTGTTTTATGTGCATGGATGTTTCACCTGCATGTACATATGTGTATCATGTATATGTATAGTGCCCACAGAGGCAAGAAGAGGATGGCAGATCCCTGGAACTGGAATTAGAGACAATTGTGAGTCAATCCTGTGTTTGCTAGAAGTTTGTAGTAGTTTGAATGTAATTGGCCCCTATAATCCCATGGAGGGCACTATTAGGAGGTGTGGCTTTGTCAGAGTGGGTGTGGCCTTGTTGGAGGAAGTGTGTCACTGTGGGGGTGGGCTTTGAGGTTTCCTATGTTCAGGATACCACCCAGTGTCTCAGTCAACTTCCTTTTGGCTGCAAGACATAGGACTCTCAGCTCCTCCTCCAGCACCACATCTGCCTGCACACCGCCATGCTCCCCACTGTGATGATAATGGACTGAACCTCTGAAACTGTAAGTGAGCCACCTCAATTTAATGTTTTCCTTTACAAGAGTTGCTGAGGTCATGGTCTTTGTTCACAGCAATAAAATCTCTAACTGAGACAGAATTAAACCTGGGTCCTCTGAATGAGAAGCCAGTGTTCTTAACTGTTGATCCATATCCCCAGACCCCTGTAATATATTTTTATAAGAACAACTGAGTTTCCCAAAAGGAATAAAATTATTGAAAAGACTGACATTCTTTTGTGGTTTGGGAAACTGCTTTGAAATGTGTCTTGAATAGCAGAGAGTTAAACCCTCCTGTCTGCTTTGGAAGTCAATCTATTGTGACATGTGTTAGTTGAAGTATGTTAAGAAACTCAAGCTTTGCATAGATAGTAATTGGAAAGGGGAAGTTTTGTTTCGCTTTTTGCTTTTTGGGGTGCTGGGGATTGAACCTAGGCATTGCATATGTCAAACTCATGTTCTACCACCGAGCTCCATTCCTGACCCCAGAAAGATTATTTTAGAGGTTGTTTTATTTTGTTTTGTTTTGAGATCGTGCTTTGCTGTGTAGTCCTGTCTGTCCCAGAACTCATTATGTAGACCAGGCTGGACTCAAACTCAGAAATCTGCCTGCCTCTGCCTCCTGAGTGCTGGGATTAAAGGCATGTACCACCACCACCCATTGTGAAGATTTTATTTTTTAATTAGTGTATATATGTGTGTATGTGCATATGCTTGTGTGGTGCATGCATGTGGGTGCAGATGCATTTACTTGTACATTTGTCCAGGAGAAAAAATCAGAAGTCAATGTTGAGTGTTTTTGTTTTGCTTTGTTTTACTGATTTTTCTTGAGGTAGGATCTCTCACTGAACCTGGAGCTCACCATTCTCGCTTGGCCCACAAACCAGTCTAATCTATCCACTTATCTCCATCACCCAACATATAAAATCCATAGGGACTAGAGATTTGAACTCAGGTCCTCATGATTGCTGGCCAACACTTTCCCCACTGAGCCATCTCTCCGGCCCTGCTCTAGAAGCCTTTAAAGATGACTGTGGATACTCTTTGTGTGCCAAAGCTCGCCAGTGAATGGATCTTAGACATTAGCTGTAACATAAAGTCTGATAGGATGTGCTTTCCAAACAGCTACATTAAAATCTGTTTGTCAGCCTCACACTTTACATGGATCTTTGCCTGTTTGTGATTTCCAAACCTCACATATTGATCATTTGGAAAATATTGGTTCACTGAGTCTTGTAGACCTTCCAAATGTTAACACACTTCATTACAGAATACATTTTTTTCAATTTCTTGAAATCACAACCCATCACAAAGTATTGGGAAGCTGTTGGTCTCATAGAGGCAAATATAAAGTTTTCCCAAATTCTAATTCTCCCTTGAAATATTGCATTTTGTAGTTGGCAAAAACATTGTCAGTTATCTTCTTTGGAATGTAGGATCATTGAATTTATTTTCAAGATAGTATCTGCCAAAATACCCAACTCAGAATGACTATAGTTTGCCTTCCCAGTAAAACATTATTCCATAAAAGAACAAAACGTCTAGTTTATCTCACCATCAAACAGTCCATATGAGGCTCTCATTTTCGGAAGACAACTGTGATAGCCTTGCATGACGCAGAACTAATGGATGTGGGCGGGGGACATAGCTCGGATGGCAGAGCATTTGCCCACCAGGCAAGAGGCCCTGGGTGTGCTTCCCAGCACCTCAGAAACCAGGTGTCTTAGTTAGGGCTTCTATTGCTGTTCACAAAACATCATGACCAAAGTCACTTATAAAAGAAAGCATTTAATTGGGCTTACAGTTTCAGAGGGCTGGAATCCACAATGGCAAATAAAGGCCTGGCAGCAGGAACAGGCAAGAGCTCACATCTGATCAGTAAGCAAGAACCAGAGCAAGCACTGCGGAATGGTATGGGCTTTCGAATCCCGAAAGCCCACCCTAGTGACACACCCCCCCAAGCAAAGGCCACACCTCCAAATCCTTCCCCAACAGTTCCACCAGCAGGGGACCAAGTATTCTAACATATATGAATTTGTGGGGACCATTCTCATTCAAACCATTCCACAGAGCATATAATCCCAGCATTCAAGAGGTGGAGGCAGGAGGATCAACACTTCCAGGTCAGCCTTGGTTAATAGGAAGCTTGAAACCAGCCTGGACTACTTGATTCTCTCTCTCTCTCTCTCTCTCTCTCTCTCTCTCTCTCTCTCTCTCTCATACACACACACACACACACACACACACACACACACACACACACACACACCACACATACACCACACCACACACACTGAATTATTGATGTTTTTCTGCCATGTTGTACAATGGGTCAAAATATTTAACAACCATTTAATTGATGGTCAATTGTGGGGTGGGAGGGTTGAGACAGGGTCTCTCTACATAGCCCTGGCTGTCCTGAAACTCATTCTGTAGACCAGGCTGGCCTTCAATTCACAGAGAGCTGCCTACCTCTGGCTCCTGAGTACTGGGATTAAAGGCTTGCAACATTCTACCCAGCGATGGTCAATTTTTGATTTTTTTAAAATTATTTTTACTACTTCTGTGGGACATCCTTAAGTAAAATGGGGTAGTTGCTTAGGACAGTGGTAGAAACACTATCAGTACTGCCAGTCAGCACATCTGGTGCTGCTGTCCTTTTCATGCTAAGCCACCAGCTGTGTTCCTGACCTTTGCATCTACACACAGCAAAAAAAAGGGGGGGAGGGATAATGTCTTTGGTGTTTTACAAAAATACCCATGACTTTTCAGGTACTCTGAAAAATCCCAGCAGCCCCCAGCATTCTGTAGCCAGCTATTTGAAAATCATTGATCTGTTTACACTTTTATAACTAAGTCCCATTTCATGGTTTCTGGGTTCTCACTCTGCCTTGAACAAAAGACTCTGCTTTGTCAGCATGTGTATGCTTTAGTTTTTAAAAATTACATTTATTTATTTATTTATTTATTTATTTATTTATTTATTTATTTATTTATTTATTTTGCGTGTGTGTGTGTGTGTGTGTGTGTGTGTGTGTGTGTGTGAGCACACATGTACCATATCACATGTGTGGAGGTCAGAGGACAACTTGTGGAAACTGTGTGGGTCTCAGGGGTTGAACTTTGCTTGTCAGACATGGCAGCAAGTGCCTTTATCCACTGAGCTCTCTCCCTGGCCCATGAGGTCACTTCCTGGCTGTGCATGGAAGATCTCAAATGACACAAATCTCATCCTCTCACTTCAGGCTGATCTACCTTGACCCCTCATTTCCAAGCTCAAGCAGCCCACACCACTTCTGAACTGCCTTCAAATCCCTTTGCTACCCTCCCCGCCAAGGAATTCCAGGGGACAGCTGTTATGTGTGCATCTCCACGTCACTCCTGATGGTCACTCCAGCCTCCATTCTTCACTGCCACCATGGAACCTCCAAGTGAAAGCCACATCACTCAAAACTTTTGTAACATTCAGATTTCCATGCTAGCAAGCATTGAGGCTGAGCTGTACTACCAACTCCACACTGCAAGACTCCTGGCTCACACTACCCTCCACTCCATCCAAAGGGAGAGATACTCATGGGACACCCCAGCCACTTGAGGCTCCACCCCAATACCAGGCTTCATAGATGCAAGCTGGATAGCCATAGAAACTGGCCATTGACTCTTAAAGCTACTGTCCCAAAAAGTCAATGGTCACTTATGATCACAGTTCATAGGTCAATGCAGGTCATACAAGCAGAGATGTGCATTGCTACTATAGGCCAAGTCAGGAGAAAAATCTTTTTCAGTTCATTATTGTGTGTGTTGGTGTTGGGGGCATTTGCATGCCATGGCCTGCATGTGGAGGTCAGAGGAAACTTCAAGGAATCGGTTCTCACTTCCTCCACGTGGTCATCAGCCTTGGCAGCAAGCACTTTTGACTGATGAGCCATCTCTCCAGCCCTGGACAGTCATTGCTGGGACAAAGTATCTGATGAAAGCAGCTGAAGGAGGGAAGAAGGGCTTATTTTGGCTCACAGTTCTAGGGAACACAGTCCATCATGGCGGGGAGAGGATTCAAGCGGCTGGTATCGCTGCTCCCACGCTTGGAAAACAGAACAACGGATACGGGTGCTCAGCTTGCTTTCTCCTCTTTATTCAGCCCATAAAATGATGCTGCCCACATTTGGGGTGGGGTTCCCTCCTTGATGAGCTCAACTTAGATAAGCCCTCTCATACATGCCCCGTGCCTTGTTTCTGGGTGATTCTAAATTCCATCAAGTTGATGATCAAGATTAACGGTCACCGGCAGGCTCTTACTCAGCTCGGGTTTGTCTTGAACTCGCTCTATAGGTGTGTGCATTTGCTTTCTATTGCTGTGATAAAACAGCATGACCAAAAGCAACCTGGGGAGGAAAGGGTTTATTTCTTCTTACAACTCTCTGGTCACACTCCATCACGGAGGGAAGTCTTGGCAGGAAGTGGAGGCAGGAACCGAAGCAAAGCCATGGAGGAATGGTATTTACTGACTTGCTCTCCGAGGTTCACTCAGCTTGCTTTCTTATATAACCCAAGACCACCTTCCCAGAGGCGGCATGGCACACAATGTGCTGAACACTCCTACATCAGTCAGCATAAGAAAATGCCCCGCAGACATGAGCACAGACCAACTTGATGGAGGCAATTCCTCACTTGAGGTTTCCTCTTCCCAGATGACCCTCACTTGTGTCAAATTGGCAAAAAACTAACCAGCACAGTCGCCAAGGATGACTGTCCTAGTTGGGGTTTCTCTTGCAGTGATAAAACACCATGACCAAAGCAACTTGGGGAGGAAAAGGTTTATTTAGCTTGCTCTTCCACATCACTGTTCATCATCAAAGGAAGTCAAGACAGGAATTCATAAAGGGCAGGAATCTGGAGGCAGGAGCTGATGCAGAGGCCATGGAGGGGTGCTGCTTACTGGCTTGCTTCTTTTAGCTTGCTCAGCCTGCTTTCTTATAGAACCCAGGACCATCAGCTCAGGGATAGCTCCATCCACAATGGGCTGGGCCCTCTCACATCAATCATTCATAAACAAAGTGCCTTACAAGCTTGCCTACAGCCTGATCTTACGAAAGTGTTTTTTTTTTTGTTTGTTTGTTTGTTTTTCTTCTCTAGTGTTTCCAAACAGGATTTCTCTCTGTAGCCCTGGCTGTCCTGGAACTCACTCTCTAGACCAGGCTGTCCTTGAACTCACAGAGATTCTTCTGCCTCTGCCTCTGCCTCCCGAGTGCTGGGACTAAAGGCATGTTCCACCACCACCCAGCTGGCATTTCTTAACTAAGGTTCCCTCCTCTCAGATGACTTTGGCTTGTGTCAAATTGCCATAAAACTATGCAGCACAATGACCTTGATTTTCTTATTCCCCTGCCTCCACCTTGGCCTCTGGGATGATGAACATGGAACACCATACCTGGGCTTCATGCATGCTAGGCAAGCATACTACCAACTAAGCTTACATACCCTTCTCCTGCTCCCCAAACAGGAATCTTTTCTTCTAACTCTAACACCTTCCCAAAGGCTAGGAATAGTTTCTTTATTATCTCTGCTCCCTGTGATAGTCACTGATGACACGTGACCACTGGATGATGCTCAGCAAACCAGACATTAAATAAGAAGCTCCCTGCCCAGACCTCTCCTGGGGTGTCAGAGTCCATGGTGGAACAAATAAACATTCGCTGTCAAAGCAATGCAGATACAAACAGTATCAGGAAGGTCAGTGGAGACAACACCAGAAGATTCCAGAAGCCAGAAATCCCCACGCAGCACCCAGCCAGCTTAGTCAAACCCTGTGTGCTCCCAACGCTGGCTCCCACTCACTGGCTCTGTGACCTTGAGTAAGTCCTATCCCCAGTGTGGCCTTCAGCATGTTCACTTGAAAAGATGGATGATGTGAGTGGAAATTTCCCGAACAGTGGTTGGCTGGGCAGTGTCTCTGCATCCTGGACCAGCGCCTACGGCTGAGTCACAGCTGCTCTCAGCATCCTTCTCGGACTGCACAGGGTCAGAGCATTGTTTGTCTTAGTGTCTGAACTCATTCCTGACATTGCAGACACAGACTGAGATCGACCGACCGACCGAGGGCTGGTGCTTCCCCTACCCTATACTTCCTGTCCCCTTCCTCCCCTCACCCCAGGGGCTTGTGGGAATGACTTAAAAACACAAATTGAAGGCCAGTGGGGGCAATTTCCCAAGGCAGAGTCCAGGACTCCCATGAAACTGCTCTGCTCCCTTCCCAGGGACCATCCCATGTCATGACTCGACTTAATCACCCCCTTGAGACCCTGGGAGCTCCTTCAGAGGAAGGCAGACATTTCCCACCTGTTCTTCTTGCCCTGGTCTCTCCCTTCGCTCCTTATCCATCTGACGTCTGGGGCTTCGCAGCTGGGGATCACCCATCCTTGGCTCAGCTTTCCCTAACTAATTCCCACCACAGTGTTCTCCCCGGAAGTGTGCTCTCCTGTGTAGAACGTTCTCCTCCCTCTGATTGTCTAAGGGGCATCGCAGGCACCACCAGCTCACCTCACTCCTCTCCTCAGGCTCTGCAGCCACACAATTATATTACATAGTGCTTAAGGACGAAAGTGCTGACGGCCCCTGTGGAATTCACATTCCATCTCTACCTCCCCCAAAGTCTCTCTCTCTCACTCTGTGTGTGTGAGTGTGTGTGTGTGTGTGTATGTGTGTGTGTGTGTGTGTGTGTGTGTGTGCATATGCGTGTGCATGTGTGTGTATGTGGTGGGGGGCTCTTCATCGAATCCCTCTATGGACCCTTCCATCAGCTGTGAACGTACTGAGCCTCCCATGGCCAGTACTGGAACACAGAACCTAGAACTCCATCCATGCCCTCAAGGAGCCCTCTTTCAGTAAGGGAGAGAAAAGGACAAGCTGATGTTTAGACACTATGGGACATGAACACACAGAACTATGTCTCTATAGCATGAACAAGGGCACCACACCGACCCAGTCCTAAACTCTCTGAGGATAGGGACTTCCCTGGATAGTGCCACCAGCTGAGGACCAATCACTCCAACTCTTGAGCCTAAGGGGGATTTTACATTCAAACCATAACAATACCATACCTGGACCTGCTACAGGATCTTCTCCATCCCCAGTCTTGCTCTATTCTGTCTTCCCAGCTACCCGGGGTGTGGGAGGAGCCATGAGACTGACTGTGAACTATGTTGCCTCCAGAGTACCAAGAGACCTAGAGAGGCCTGGCTTCCTTCACAGGACACTGCCAGGGGCAGCAGCCCATCTTTTATTTTGGAGGGGATATCTTAGCACATTTCTTTAGTGCCAACCCCCTTAAGCTTCACTGAAGTGTCTGGTCCCTGAGCTTGGTAGTTCCCAGAATGCACATGACTCACTGAGGCCTCTAGTCCTCCTGCCTCTGGCCTGCCCTGCCCAATCAGCCTGGCGTTGTCCATGGACTGGAGTCATGTGAAATGGCTGCCGCGTGGTCACCTACTGGCTGCATGATGGTGGTGGCGGAGAACTCCACAGTCCCGGGGTGGCATCGTGATTCATTTTGTCTCGCCGCCTGTGAATGGGTTATCGGCCAATAGCTTTATCTTCTTGTAACTGAGCTAGAAAAGATCTTAGTCACCAATTGGTGCCTGGTACCTGGACCTGAGTCTTATTAATCCTCTCTAACAGTGACCCTGAAAGGTTTGTGGGGTCAGGGGAGTTCAAGAGCGACAATGAGACAGATTACTGGGGAGTGATGAGTTTATTACAAAAATCATTAACACTGTGGACAGATAGACACAGTTCAGGCCCCGGTACTAGAGACAGGCAGTATGAGGGGGTCTCTGAAGAGATGAATCAGAGGCCCTGTGGCAGGATGGGGCAGGTTGCACAGAAAGATCCAGACTCTCTGACTCCCAGGCAAGAGGCAGGGAAGCGGGTGGGGAGCAGGATGTGTGGCCCATACTTCCTTTGACTCAAGCTCACTTCCCAGGTGAGAGAGCCGACCCAGGAGACTGTTAGCTAGGGCACTGGCATTCTTGGTAGGGTGCCTCTGGGCTCTGTGAGAGGGAGGCTACTTCCTGGATTCAGACATTACTTTCTTACAGATCGCATACTGGGGTTGGCACACTCTGTACACACTCTGTCCTTGGAAGTCAGAAAGTCCCAGTCTCCTGGCCCAAGGTAGGAACCAGGGTCCTCAGGCTGACACTCTGTTACTGGGGTTGTTAGAGTCAGAGCCCTGGTGACAATCAAGGCTCAGCCATCGGTCCCCCACAGTCCAGTTCAAGAGATAAGTAACAGAAGGGGGCAGAAAAGGAGGTTTACACAACCTGCCTGTGGTGGTTGAACAGGAATGGCCCCCATGGACCCATGTGTCTGAATGCTTGGCGCATAGGGAGTGGCACTATTAGGAGGTGTGGCCTTGTCGGAGGAAGTGTGTCACTGTGGGGGCGGGCTTTGAGGTGATATATGCTCAAGCTATGTCCAGTGGGACACAGTCTGTTGCCTGGGGATCGAGATGTACAGCTCTCAGCCCCTTCTCCAGCATCATGTCTGTCTGCATGCCACCATGTCCCACCGTGAGGATAATGGACTAAACCTCTGAAACTATAAGCCAGCCCCAATTCAATGTTTTCCTTTATATGAGTTGTGTGGTCATGAAGTCCCTTCACAGCAATAGAAAACCTAAGACACTGACTGTAGTGGGAAAAGGAACAGAGAGGCCCAGTGACCCTGCCCCATCCCAAGTTCATCTGCAGGGGTCCGACACCCGTCATAGGTTCAGTTTTAAATAGAAGGTTAGAGGTATGCATTGTTAAACCATCAAGGTGTGATCATGCTGCCCTTCATCTCCACTGCAAAGTGGTTTGACAGATGGTCAGACTGTGTGTAATCTCTTTCCTGGAGACAAGTTCCTCTCTAGCCGGCAGCAGGCTTCAGCCTTTTCCTTCCCATCGTGAAATTCCCAGGGAAATACCAATTTCTTGGAGACCATTGTCTCCGTAGTCTGATAAAGGAGGACACATGTGGCTCTTTGGAAGAGCTCTGTTCCTGCCAGGTTACAACCCCCCACCTGAAAGACCTGGAGTCACTTGCTTTCTTGTGAACCAAGATGATCCCCTCCTCAGAAATGCCTGCCTCTGGGCCTTCTTGCTTCACTCCCTAACTTTTTTTTTTGGGGGGGGGTCACTCACCTATTTTTGGTGTTTGTGTTTACTGACGTGGAAAAGGCACATGGCATTGTGCATTAGGCATCCTGTGCATGAGTACAGAGTTTACATCTCGCTACTCTTTTTGCCCCCCACTCAGGCAGACATGGGCAGTAAGTTCAATTCTTTGTGTGGGGTTGTGACTTAGATGGTATCTGGCTGCAGTCACTTTCCAATGCTAACATTCCCGAGGAAGGGGGAGGGCTCCCATTTGGCCTCCTCCCTCCTCCTCCCCCTCCTCCTCCTCCTTCCTTCCTCCTCCTCCATTTGATATCCCTGGCTGATTCCATGCAACCCTCTTGCAGGTTACCAGACTCTGAGCTATCAGGATACAAGTAGTACATTCCACTTGATGGCTACACAGTAATTAAGGGTCTGGATCTTTCCCACTTCCGGTGCTGCTTGGGAATCAGACAGCCTGACTCAGGCAAGGGACTCTGGTTATCAACTGCATAGCATGGGACCTCCTCTCCCTTCTCTGAAACCTATAAAAGAGGGCCTCCCTCGCTTAGCTTCATGGGCCTGAACCCTCTTCAGAACCCATCATGACTGTCTGGCTGTGTCATTAAAAACTGTCCTAATAAAATCTCTTAAAATCTCTTATTAAAAGGAGAATCTGCCTCAGTTTCTCCCTCAAATCAGAGACTCTTATAGTCTGAAATTAAGTTTCATCATCTATAAAACAAGTATATACTTATCTCATATAACTTATTTTATATATAATATATATATATATTTTTAATGAAATGACCCAGGTGCAAAATGAGCATATGTTACATTGTAACAACCATCTTACTATCAGGAGTCTGGAGTGTCTCCTTCTCCTAAAGGATTGGTGTCATACCCAGAAAGGTCAGCAGGTGGTGCTGTCTCAGAACAAATCTTCCCACTAGTTTCTCTGCACAGGTTTTCCACCAGGTGGGTTTGGTGGTGGATTTGGGGAGAGTGGGCAGCACAGCTGACAGGAAGAAGTTGTAGAGAGTTCAGTCCCCTCCTTGTCCAGAGGGCGTCACTGAGATCAGGAAGGGCCCACTACTTTCCACCAGCAGTGACAGAGCCAGGGCTCCAACCCAGCAAACCCTCCTTCCAGATG
>CABHPQ010002169.1:0-11583 GCA_902168405.1 Peromyscus aztecus
AAAAAAAAATCTGGTAAGTGGAGATTATTAAGTAACTTAAGAGCCATTAACACTAGTATGTCAACTATGAGATCCTTACCACCTGGCCTCTCTCTTGCTTCTATGGTCCCTTAAAATTGGCATATGACAGTTTTAGATTTAAAAGGTTTTTTGAATCATTCCTCTGTACCCTCAAGATCAAATTAGGTTTGCTTTTTCTGTCCCTTCCAGAATCACTGAAGGTGAAGGTGCAGTACATCCACAGAACCAGACCACTCTGTGGGAAGAAGGACAGGTTGACTGGGGGGACAGACTGCCTGGCTCCAAGGACAGAGGACAGCAGCTGGTGGGCAAACCTTGCCAGCTTTACTGGGAAGGTAGCCGAGGGAGGAGGATTGTGGCTCAGAACAGCCCAGGGTTGATCTGTCGCAGGCTGTTTGGTTAGGGTAAGGGAGGTAGTGACTGACTTTCCTGGTAAACAGAAACCACAGTAAGAGATCCTGAGGAATGCTAAGTTTATCCAATAGCAATCCTGTTTACCTGGTCAGAGTCCTGCAGGAATTAGGCCCAGACTGTCATTTTAGGACATTGTCAGCAGCAGCTCCATTTTTAGGGGTTGCTTTGGACCTAACAATCATAAACCTATGGAATGATACCACCGCAAGGATTGGGCATAGCCCTACCCTATGTCCGTTGTTTGTGGCTCAGAGCATTAAAACTGCTTTTCCCTAAGCTATCATTGTACTTTATAGGGATGGCCTATTGTTAGCCACATCAGAATAGGCTTCCTAACATCAGCTTGTTCCTGTTTACAACATTGCCTTAGAAAGGATAACTTACAAACTGCTCCTGAAAAGGTTCAGCTACATGCTTTTTATAATTACTTATGTACTACAGTAGAATACCACATTAGTAAGCCTCAAAAATCAAAATTCAATTTACTCAGTTACAAACTTTAAATGATTTTCAGATACTCTTGGGAGAGATAAGTTGTCTAAGACCTTATTTAAAGTTAAGTACTAAGCAATCAGTACCATTGTTTGGTCTTTTAAAGGGAAATCCTATATAGCTCTCTCCTAGAGAGTTATTCCAGTGGCCAAATAACCCTTTTTTCCTCTAATAAGTTAATTTAATCCCTTTCTATAACTTCTTGGTTTTGCCCTAAAATAAACTTTTTTATTTCTTAAAAGATTCCATCAGAGAATTTACTGACAGTAGCTCTAATAGACAAGAGTTGTAGCAGTTTCTTCCAGGATTGATTCATTCCATCCTGTAGAGAAGGTCTTTAAACAGGAAGGTAAAGTTTCCAGGAAGTACCTGAAACTGAACATTATCATCAGGTCCTTCTTCCCAAGAGTAAACAAGCCAAGCTGCAAAGAAGACTCTCAGTCAAGCCAAGCTTCGAAGACTCTGAGGCCAGACCAGCCACCTGGAAGAAGCAGAAATCAGCTGAGTTGCCTGGAAGAGATTTAAACCAACTGGATCATTTGGACAGGACAGTCTCCATCTTGTTGGGCTGCTTCAGGCTGTGTAGTGTGCTCCAGGATGTAGTAGAACATTATTGTAAGGTGTGTTACTTTTGTTTGTGTTGCATGTGTTTAACTCTGTGAAGCTGTGTTACTGTGCCTGTCTAAAACACCTGATGGTCTAATAAAGAACTGAACGGCCAATAGCAAGGCAGGAGAAAGGACAGGTGGGGCTGGCAGGCGGAGAGACTATATAGAGGGAGAAATCTGGGAGCCGGAGAAGGAGGAGGACTCCAGGGGCCAGGTACACAGCAAGCCACGGATTAAAAGTAAGAAGTGAAAGAACGGGAAGTAAGTACATTTTCATCATTTACAGAAGTAAGAGAACGAGAAAAGCCCAGAGGCAAAAGGTAGACGGGATAATTTAAGTGAAGGAAAGCTGGCTAGAAACTAAGCCAAGCTAAGGCTGGGCATTCATAATTAAGACTAAGCCTCCGTGTGTGATTTATTTGGGAGCTGGGTGACCCCCCCCCCCCGACAGAGAGAGAGAGAGAGAGAGAGAGAGAGAGAGAGAGAGAGAGAGAGAGCAACCAACACCACCAGGTTCCCAGCCTTTGTGAGCTGTCCCTGTGCTGGGGTGGGCTTTGGTGATGCAGCTGTCTTTGAGTTCCTGAATTTCTGCTCCTGGGAGTAATCCTCACCCATACTCCTGTTGGGACAATCCTTTTGTATGATGTGTGAAGATGTGTTTCTGTTTAACCTAACCTGCCTAAGGCACCTTAGGTTTAATAAAAACTATAAGAACGGTCAATAGCTAGGCAGGAGTGGATAGGCAGGACTTCCAGGGAGAGATAGGAACTCTGGGAAAGAATCTGAGGTGTCGGAGATTAGCCAATCAGGAAGTTGGACATACGGTACTGAGGAGAGGTTACAAGCCTTGTGGCAAAATGTAGATTAACATAAATGGGTTAATTCAAGTATTAAGAGCTAGTTGGGAACAAGCCTCAGCTAAGGCTAAGCTTTTGTAATTAATAAAAAGTCTCCATGTCATTTTTAAAGAGCTAGTGATATAAAGGGAGACCCGTTATATAGTCTTGTATGCAGCAAACCCCCTCAGTATCATTTCTGATTCACAGTATGTGGTGGGTATTACTAAAGAATAGAAACAGCACAGATCAAAACTATCTCTAATCCATTGTGACTACAATTATTTCAAAGAGTCCACCCCCTTTATTTTATCATTCATGTGAGGTAATACTCTAATTTGCCAGAACTAGTAAAAGCTAATTTTGAGGTTGATAAATTGGCAGCTACTGTATTTGAGACAGCTGTTGAATCACATGCTCTATTACAGCAGCTGCTAAAATGCTACAAAACCAAATTTCTAGTGCCAAAGAGCAAACTTCACAACCCATTCATTCTTGCAGCCCTTTTGTCCTATTAACTTCATGGAGTAGAATGGACAGTGGAAACTCAGAGGAGTCAAAGTTAAACATTGTTGGCAGATGGATGTTACCCATATACCTGAAAACTAAAAGACGTTCATGTTTCTAGTGATGCTTATTCACATGTTATACGTGGTAAGGGTCTTTCTGATGAATCAGCTTCACATGTGATCACTCACATGTGACACCGTGTTTTCTTTATGGGGATGCCAAAAGAGATTAAAACCAATAATGGCCCAGCATATGTTAGCAACCTTTTCAAGCCTTCTGTGCAAGATGGAATATTATTCATACGACAGGGAGACCTTATAGCCACAGGGTCACGTGATGATAGAGTGATCACATGGTCTACAGCTTCGATTAGACAAAAAAGGGGAGATGACCACAGAGGGTTGGTGTCTCCTCCTAAATCTTTATAGATAGCTATGATTAATTGTTTTCACTTGCAGTGTGGATGGTCACACACCCAAGGAGTTACATTCTGCGCAACATAGCCCCCAACCTGCAGCTTTAGTCTGTCGGGAACCCTGAAACGGGGATAAGGACTGGGCCAGATGCAGTGTTAGCACTTGGGAAAAGATTTGCTTGTGTTTTTCCAGAAACTACAAATGGACCTGTGGGGATTCCAGGCAGAAATATCAGATTCTCATCTACAAGAGCTACAGTCATGCTTGCAGAAAAAGAGACTAACAAACCAAATGGAGGAACACCAGCCCTGTCAGGCCTGATGTCAGTGATTGGCAGGACAGCCGACCAGAGAGAAAGGCGAAGAGCGCAGTCCTCTAGACTGGTGACCTGGGGCGCTCATTAGGTGTACTAGCTCTAAGGTTCAAGAGATCTCTGAAAAAGAGGGATGGAACTCCCGGGATCCTGCCTGGCTTGCACTGGCTAGAACATATACCAGAGTTCTGTAGAAGGAGAGGAACTGTAATTAGCTGTTCATTGCATAAGGAGCAAGCACCTGGGAGCTTTGTAAAGGAAGCCAGTTAAATTCAGCATCTAACTGACAAATTAAAAGAGAAATAGACTTCTATTGAGTCTCTCTTATAGGATTGTCTAGGAAAGTTTCCAAAGACACTTCTTGGATATTCTGAATAATTACCCCAAACTTTCAGTTTGATGACCGAGTGTCTGGCAGCCTCCTTTAATCGGGGAACATGAATTTTTAGGGTATGGTCCCTGGAATTAGGTTTTGCTAAAAGGAAGAACTGAAAGTCAGGTAAAGGACACAGCCAATTGAATTAGCATTCATGTCCCATACTAGCTGTGTGGTAGCTTAGGTACGAGGTTTTCCTGTTTACAGCATCCTCCTACATCAGTTCAGGATACACTGAGGGCAGAATGATTGCTGCTTTCTGCTCTGTTGTTTGGAAGACATCTAGGATGTTGAGAAGACTCTAAGATCCTCCACCGCGTGAGAGACTCTATCCTGCTGTCCTGTGAGACATGAGGAGCAATTCATCTTCCTCACAGATGAGGAGGAGGTTGTCCTGGTCCGGCCTACACAGCCAGAGACAGAAGCAGCAGGCTTCTGGCACATGTTATTGCCCCATGCATCCTTACGTAATGGAGCTAGCATGCAGTACACTGTGCTGGAACCGCGTCCCATCCAAGGGAAAGGCCACTGCTCGGGCCGCGGGATGTCCTTCCATGCAAGCGCATTGCGAATTTATCCCACTTTACTCAAGCATTCAATCTTTCATAACCAGTTATTTTTTAACTGGTTAAAAATAATTCTGAATATTATTATACATCAAGCAAACTATGTTTACTTCAAATTTGTTTTGAGTTACTTATTTTAGATTTAATGTTGACAATGTATACAAAAGACTATATAATGGGAGATATCAATTGGTCTTTCCCTCCAAGCTTGTCTCTGTAAATGAATTACATTTGTACAGAGCATGGCTACATAAAAAATTCGATCATTTATAAGTGACTGATCACTAACTTTTGAGTATTAATTATCTTTAACAGTTAATAACAAATTAGTAATTCTCTTAAGATTATTTTTTTTTAAATTTTTATCCTTGTTAATGTTTCAAGCCTTAAAAATTACAATTTTGAATTGAAACTCTTAAGTAGCAAAATAAACTTTGTATACATTCTGTGGAGAGACTGGGAACCTCATTTTCATGATCTTTTTATTGCATACTTTTATAAAATATCATAGTTTTTTTGTGACTCAATTTTTCAAAATAACTAAAGCTTACCAAGGTTAGCAAAGATGTAAGTGAGTAGACATTCAAGTGGAAGTCAGATTTTATTAGCATGAACAGACCATTATAACTTAGGAATTTATAAACCTTAATCATTGAACATATTTTGTTCCTAAGTTCTATGTTCCATAAACCTTGGATAATTTACTCAGACCTCCTGCAACTTGGCTTTGAGCTTTTGTTACTTTCTTTGTCCTTCTCTTTCTTTCTTTTTTTTTAATTCTTAGGACAAAAATATCATGTTATTATGTAAAAATTCATTCTTTTTTTTTTTTTAATGAAATCAGTAAGAGTGTTTCTTATTCCAGCATGCTGGGACCAGCCAATCATCCAACACAAGGCAAAATGGCAATGACCCCAACAGAAGCTTGCAGGCTCCTTTTCAGCGCAGCTAAGGGTAGTTCCTTCGGCAGTTAGGTCATTTCAGATATGTTTGGCTTACAAGAGTGGAAAACATGTTAGTATTTCTAATTGGCTAGGGCTAGCAAGGGCTGGTAAGCCTACAGTTTTTCCATTTTGGGGCAGGCCTGGAAAAGTCCCAGGCTCTGTCCTTATTTGATTATTACCTTGAGCTGTTGTGGAGGCTGACTGGCCTAGTACACACTGACTGTGGAGGCTGACTGGCCCAGCATGATGACTGCAGGGGGTTGGTTGGCCTAGTAAGCTGACTCTAGGGGCTAGCTCAGACTTGGTACATGCTATCTCCTTCTTTCCTGTTGTTATGGGCATTGGAGATTGATTGTCCTTTTTTGTGACTTCCTCAGAAACTGCTTGCTCAGTCTCAGGAAATTAAAATTGAGACCTGATCACTGATAGAAGACTGAGCAGCCTGATATGGCTTCTGCTAGGTCCTCTCAAAAAGTAGTCTGTCTTGGCCACAGAATAGAATTCCTGGATTCAATATTTTACTGATGTTTAAAAACAAGCAAGAATCTGTCTGCTCACTAAACAGCTAATATGCAGGGTCGCTTGGCTTGGCCTGGGAGGAGGGGACTGGCCCTGCCTGGACTGAGTCTACCAGGTTGATTTCAGTCCTCGGGGAGGCTTTGCCCTGGAGGAGGTGGGAATTGGGGGGGGGGCGTGAGGGGGGAGAACAAGGGAATCCGTGGCTGATATGTAGAACTGAAGTGTATTGTAAAAAAAAAAAAAAAAAAGAATGGGAACACTTTCTAGGGGACAAGATCTTTATCCTGCTTCTATATAGAAAGATCTCAATATTTGCTGTTATTCTTATGTTAAGTAAAAATTCATTCTTATCCAAAATATTTTACACTTCTTTTTTAACCCAAAAAGCATAACCTTATATTTTGCATTTGTTTAAACATTTTTCTTAAACCTGCTTTTGTTTCTTTGTATTTTCTTAAACAAGAGTTGATTCCAAGTTACATAAATGGTATGCTCTAACAAAGGAAGATTACCCGCACATAGACTTTGACCTATCAACCCTTTTCTTATTACAAGTTTTATAGTGGGTGGAGGTTTTTAGCTTCTTAAACCACGCCCCGATATAAAGAAAATTACATTCCAGCAAAAACTTCAAAGATACCCATGACCTTAAATGGGGGAACATTTTTGCGAAGAAAACCAAGAAAGGAGTGGGGGAGATTCAGAGGGCTGGCTATCTGTAATTATGTTTGACCATTTTAACTTTCGTATATAAAGCTCTCTTAATTAAAAACAATGTCGTGAGATAAACAATTGTAACCCCTGTTGGAAATAGTTTACCTCCTAGCTGTTCTCAAGCACATACGTTTGTTTCCTGACCTGGTCTGCTGTCCTTCTTCCTGCCACAGGTCAGGACAGGGGCCTTGAAGGAAACTTTGAGACAAACATGCTTGGGTCTGAAGTGGGCACGCAAATCCCATCTCCAGAGGCAGCCTTTAAGTGAAGCAAAGCAGCATGTGGCAATTTTCAAATATTATCCCTACCCAAAAGACATTTGAATCTCCGTTATTCTGAACCGAGACCTACAAATCCATCACCAGTTTGTGTGTCTGCAGATGGGGACAGACAATCTGAAAAGTTTAGCAAGTATTTTTTCTCCTACAAAGACATCAAGTTGCCAATAATCTAAGGACTTGTAACTAGAGGCAGTTAAACAGAAAATATAAATACGAGCAAAAGTTTCCAGGTTTGTTTGGCAGAAACAAAGATAGACTATAAATCGAGGGAAGATGAATTCCCCAAACAGAAAGACTGTCCTACCTCAGGGCGAGTGGGTTTGGAGAACCAGTTCAGACGGTAGCCTACATTTGGGCATTGGCTCAGCTGCGAGAGAGAGCTGAGTGGCAGGGATGAGAAGGGTTAAGATGAACTGGGCGTTATATGGGGGCCATGGGGCCATTCTCTATTTTGTCTTATGAAGTTATCTAAAGCAATTTAGATATTTAAATTGAAAGTTCTGATTTTGGGTCAGTGGTGGCCATTGCCCAGTTATATTCAGGGCAAACTGGGACCGAGAGCTGAACTAGTGTCCAGTCTGAGGTCTCCCAAATGGAGCTCTTTTAGATTAGGCCACAGACAGGCTAAGGGTGTATCCTTTGGCACAGACAATTTGGAATCCATGGCGAGTGTGTACCTAAAGTAAAAAAAGGGTCAAATCCAGCAACCCAGAGGGAGGCAATCCTCAAGTTTCAGATTAGCCAAATGTGTCCCCATTCTTGTATGTTGCAAGAGTCCAGAGACCTTGGGGGCCCATGGAAAGTTCCCTGAGAATCTCAATGTCCTGTGGAGAGTTCCTGGAATTCTTGACCAATCCAGTTTAGGGGGTCGTGGAAAGCTCCTGGAACCTTCAGCTGAGCAGTCCGAAGACTGTATGGGGTACTCCTGGAGCCCCTGAGAGACCTAATTGGGGTACCCATTAATTAAGACCTGACTTACCTTGTCCTAACAATTTTGGCTGTGTTAGATTCACGGTTTGGTCAAATAGAGAAAGGACTCCCATCCGGATGTCGAAATCTCAGAATAAAACAGAGGGAAATGAGAAGAGAGAAGGAGGGAGATGGGGAAGAAGGGAAACAGCCGTTTGACAGAGACAGATGACCCTGCCATGCTACCTGTGGCCAGGGCTGGTGAGCGGTTGAGGACAAGGGAGGTCTGTCCTTGTGGAGGGCTCCGGTTGCCAGTAGTCTTCCGATGCCCTTCCTGGGTTTTGGCACAAAATGTTAGATTTCTGAGGCACAGAGCGAGGAGACTGACCTTCAACAGATGGGACTGTGTACATTAGTGCACACAGAGCAGCGGCCTCCTATGAGAAATTGGATGGTCTGCCAAGCGGAAAAAAATGGCTTTGACCTTTATAGGGGAAGGGTGAGGGGCTTGGGAATTAGGAATTCTTGCAGCAGTAGGGGTCTCGTGTCTCTCCTTCCTGGAGTTGCTTGTCCAGACAGGACAACTATCCTTCCTGTGCTGATGGATGAAGCTGAGCAAGGTCATCTGTAATCTCATATGAATCCCATTTTACATCTGATCACCCAGGAGTAAGTTAAAAATCACCTTAACAGTGGTAACAGTATAACAACATAATAGTTCTTGTGTTGTGGGGTATCCACCAGAGAAGACTGCTCAGACATAGGTTTGAGCCAATAGAAAGTCTTCATTAGCCAGCCAGGGACTACAGTGGGTGTTCAGGATCCCCGTGTAGCCCCGAGCCTTTCTCAGGGTGAACTTTTAAGCACAAAAACCATGTCCTGAGTTGACAAACTTCAGTTAACAAGAACAGTTAGCCAGAGGCAGAACTACAGACTTGAAAAAGCAAGGTTAGTACATTTTGAGACTTTCCCAGAACTGTGAACTGTGATGGAGTAAGCCTTTGTTTTAGTTTTTGGCAGGTGGTGCTGTTTATGTGCTGAGTTTTACAGCTTGAAAGATTCTTCTATCATGGAGTCAGTTGTGCTAAGGTCTGGGGCCCTGTTACACTTTGAACACTGAGAGAGAGATTCTAACACTTTTACCACAAAAGTCAGTCTTTTTCCTGCTACTCTTGGATTCCCAAGCAAAAGCCTTTCTTAGGGAAATCAGAAAAGAGCCGGGCATGTACAGCCCCAGCCATTGGGAGGTGGGGGGGGAAGATGGACGTTCAATGACTGTTCTGTTGCAGAACTGATGCCTTCCCAGTGAGCAGTCACTCCAAGTACTTAGAGGTTGATAAGAAAACACTTCTAATTACTGTGCACAACTGCTGTAAACAGAAACCCTTGACAGTTTATGTTGCTTCCTGGCCTCAGGTTACTCTTTGAGCAACTAAACCTGTTTCTCAATGAAATCCCAAGGTTTGGTTGTTTGGACAAATGGAGAGATTGATTAAGTGAAATAGCGTTGGAATTTCCTAGAGACGGACCAGGGCTGCTGTTCCCAGGCAGCTGCTAACCAGGGCAGCCTGCTGCCAGGGGGAATTCTGCTCTTCTGGATAGGAGGTCTGGGGATTAATAGTCACCTGCCAGCCAGGGTCATCGTACCTCAACTGCCCGGCAGAGGCAAGGCTCTTGTGCTAAAATTGACTTTTGTGCAACTTAATGTTTTCTAAGCAAGTTTATTGGTAAATCCTTTATAACATCAATCTACTGTGTCTATTTCATCTCTCAGTTACAAGAGACCCTGTCTCATTTCCCATAGCTCCTGCCAAAAGAGTGAAATGGCTATAAGTCATTTCACATTGGATAGTGTGGAGAAACGTGGGCTGACAGGACAGTGTGGAGAAACGTGGGCTGATAGGACAGTAGGCCCAAGAGCATTTGAGCTTGAAGGTAGTCTAGTCTCAAAGACTGTCAAGTCAGGGTCATATACGGGCTCAAATAGAGAGGAGGACCTCAGACAGAAATCCCAGGGACCTCCACAAAGGATAAATTTTAACTAAAATTAAGAAACATCTTGTTTAAATTAATCTGCAAGGCAGGTCAGGTTATTATTTATGAGGGAAAGAGTAGGAATTTAGGGGGTCTGTATTTGGCTTTGCCCTCAGGAAACAAATTCCTTGAAGGAAGCCATTTTAAAGAGACATTTTGTAGCATGAATCTTAAAGAGTCTTTATTAATAAAATCAAACCTGAGGCCAGTTATTGGGGTGAACGCTGGAAAATCAGAGAAGCCAAACAAGCCACAGCTTCCTCACCTTACCAGTTTCTCAGCTGATCTTGTTTCCTCAGACTGGAAGCCTCTGAGTCCTCATATCCGAATGGGTCTCAGCTGAACTACTGCTAGAAGCCTGAAAGCTTAACCAGGCCAAATGTTTAACCAGCCAAATGCTTCTAGTTTCTGGCCCTCACGCCTTATACACCTTTCTGCTTTCTACCACCACTCCCTGGGATTAAAGTCTCGCTTTCTGGGATTAAAGGCGTGAGTCACCATGCTTGGCTGTATCCTTGAACAGATGAATTTCTGCCTCTGGAATGCTAGGATTAAAGGCGTGTGCTACCACTGCCTAACCTCATGTTTAATATTGTGGCTGTTCTGTCTCTGACCCCAGATAAGTTTATTAGCATGCACAATATTTTGGGGAACACAATATCACCACAACATTTAGGATGCCTTTATAACTGCTGTTGTCTTCCGGGGTCACCTCAGTTCATGGTCAGTATTGTCAGGTACAGTAAGTAATAGCTCATTTAAAATGTGGTGGGTCTGACGTGTGTGAATGACTATGAAATACACTTGGTGTTGTGCTGGTGTGGGGAAGATTTACTCAGATGTGTCAGTGATTTATAGCTGCGTGTGTCACTCACCATGGAGACTGCAGAGCTCCTGGTGGGAATTGCTTGTTCTCTGGTGAGCTCATCATCATCTCATGATGTGCCACCGGGTGTTACTAGACCCCAAGATGCTAGTTTGAAAAGTAAACCGGAGCAAATCCATGTGATACATGTGCTGTAATTCCAGCACTTGAGAGTAGAGCAGGCAGGTGAGGGCTTCAAGGTCATTGTGGGTTACATCGTGAGTTCTAGGCCAGCATGGGCTGCGGGAGACCTTGTCTCAAAGCAAAAGCAAACCCCAAAGTCAACCAACTAACCAGAGCAGTTGTCAGAATGCTCACAGCTAAGACCCTTCTGGTCAGGCTTGCCCTGTCAAACCTCCCTCCAAGGCCACAAATTGTTTTTTCACACTTCACCAAATAAAACTTAAGAATCATATTAACTAAAAATACATTCCAAGGTGTTGCTACATTTATGTGAGCTCAGAGACAGAAAGTTTATGTTTGCTTTTGCTTTCTAAAAATAGACAAGGGCTGAAATATGTATAGTATTCTATAATGGTTTTTAAAATAGGAGACACACATGCATATTAATTGTGCATATAAGTACTATATAAGTGCATATAACATAAAAGTATATTAGCCTGAAAAAAAAATCATGCATGGATTTAAACAGCAAGGATGGAAGAATACACCCGGGTAATGTGTACTGGAGAACGCCACACAGCAATCTTACTATCAGACAAAATACTAAGGATCAACGTATTAGTGATAGAAAGGGACACTGGA
>CABHPQ010002169.1:16841-29597 GCA_902168405.1 Peromyscus aztecus
CTGTTATTTGGATTAATTCCTCAGGTCCTAAGGTTCTCAACCTGTGGATTGTGACCTCTTTGGGGGTCACATATCAGATATCCTGCATATCAGAGATTTACATTATGATTCATAATAGTAGCGGAATTACAATTATGAAGTAGCAACAAAATTAATTTTATGGTTGGGCTCCCCACAACCTGAGGAGCTGTGTTAAAGGGTCACAGCGTTAGGAAGACTGAGAACCACTGTCTCAGGGTTACCAAGCGATGATGTCTCCAGTGTAGTGATTACAACAAGGCCTCTAGAGCTAATCAGGGTGGATCAGCACGATCTCCGCCACTCAACTCTGGAATATTGGAAAATACACAAAAGGAGTATCTGGAATATGGTCTGCTATGTACACTCACGCCCACGTTACATATTTTGGACTCTAGGTACTTTTGCATTTGTGAGTCCCTTCATGTATTAAAAATAACGTAAAACCAGTTACACTCAACTTAATAGAAGAGAAAGTAGGAAGTAGTCTTGAACACATTGGCACAGGAGATCACTTCCTAAATAGAACACCAGCAGCACAGACACTGAGAGAAACAATTAATAAATGGGACCTCTTGAAACAGAAGCTTTTGAGGGCAAAAGACATGGTCAATAAGACAAAAAGACAGCCTACAGAATGGGAAAAGACCTTCACCAACCCCACATCTTACAGAGGGCTGATCTCCAAAGTATATAAAGAACTCAAGAAACTAGACATCAAAATACTGAACAATCCAATTAAAAAATGGGCTGAAGAGCTAAACAGAGAATTCTCAAAAGAAGAATCACAAATGGCTGAAAGACATTTAAAGAAATGCTCACATCCTTAATCATCAGAGAAATGCAAAACGACTCTGAGATACCACCTTACACCTGTCAGAATGGCTATGATCAAAAATACTAATAACAGTCAATGTTGGAGAGGATGTGGAGCAAAGGGAACACTCCTCCACTGTTGGTGGGAATGCAAACTTGTACAACCACTGTGGAAATCAATATGGCGGCTTGTTTGTCCCAGGTTCTAATTCTATCTAGATGTCATCCAAAGGACGGACTCAAGAGGAATGGAGGACTCAGAGCCTTGGTTGTATGACCCCTCCCCTTGCTACCGCAGAGGAGCAAAGCACCCACACATGACACTCAGAGTCAGCAACGACCACCTGAGCAGAGCGCCAAGACTAAAGTTTGAATGATTGACTGGCTTTGTTTCTCCTTCCTAAACAGTCTGCTGGCTAACCATAAGACATAACGCACCGTCTTCTCAATTTGCTAGTTCTCCGAATACAACACACTGGAGAGATTCTACTGGTTTTGCCCAGATTGTAGGCCACATAGCACAGACCCAGTGAGGGGTAGTATGTGTGATTTGAAAGTTAGTATTGATAATAAGAATGGAATAAAGGAACCAGTGTTTGCAAATGGCCAGCCGTCAAGGGAAATCAGGAATTCTGGGCAAATTGTAGTGGATGAAACCAACACAGCTTATGAATTTGTTTTTAATAAATTTTGAAAGTATGGAAATACATAAATATACCCATCTATTCCATCAATGTTTTCAGCATAGTATGCTACAACAGCCTTACTTATCACTGATGATGAATTTTTTTAAAAACGATCATTGAACTGGAAGTACGTGTGTGTGTGTGTGTGTGTGTGTGTGTGTGTGTGTGTGTGTGTGTGTTTTGTGCTAACTTGTCACAAGCTAGGGGTAAGATTTTGGTAAATCCTTTTTATCATCCGTTATCATCAGTTTATTGCTTTCATTTCCTCCTTTACACTAAATGTATAAACAAGAGTCCTTGGGTTATGAGGAGTGTTTTCAGCCACCAGAGAGAAGAGTAGGGATGGTTATGACAAAACTTTCCCCAGGCAAACACAACACATGTCTACTCAGCCCAGATAGGAAATCCACGATGGAACAAAGTAAGGATACCAGCAAATTCCTGTATGGTGATTCAGTGGGTTTTATTGGGGTTACTTACAGGACTATGGCTAAGGGGCTTCTTATTGGAGCAGAAATGACTCAAAGGCAGCTGCATCACCAAAGCCCACCCCAGCGTGGGTGATAGCTCACAGAACTGGGAACCTGGAGCCCACTGCACAGCCTGCAGGCAGCTCCATAGGTTGGAAGTGTCCTTTCCAGGTGCCGTAGGTGGCCTAAACTTCCAGGCAGCTCAGCTGGTGTCTGCTTTCCAGGCAGCTGTGTGGTCTGAGATAATTGTTTGCAGTTTGGCTCTTTCCTTCTGAAAGGGACTCTCAGCTTTTATAGTTTACTCCAGCAGGAGACTGCCTAGTGAATCTGATCAGTTTCAGGGACTTCCTGAAGCTGTTTGAGTGGTTACTTTCCTGTTTAAGGAGCTTCCTGCAGGATAGAGTGTTGTGATCTCAGAGGAAACTTACACAACAGGGATAAGCTCCCCCAGCAAGCAGGGAGACTCGAGGGGACAGATGCTCCTGCCTTCCTCCTGCGGCTTCATCCCTTTTCCAGGGCAGAATCTTCAGAAACAGTTGGAACAGGAGGAAAAAGGCCAAAATCTTCAAAATTCTGGTCTTCTTTATTAAAAAAAAAAAAAATTTAGCCAGGTGGTTGGTGGCACACACCTTTAATCTCAGCATTTAGGAGGCAGAGGCAGGTGGATCTCTGTGAGTTCGAGGCCAGCCTGGTCTACTAGTTCCAGGACAGCCAAGGCTACACAAAGAAACTGTCCCGAAGAAACAAAGGAACAAGGAAGTTGTGTGTGTAGGTCGGACTAGGCCAATGAAGGCATTGTTTCTCAGACACTGTCCAGGCGTGCACTTTTGTTTTTCAGACAAGGTCTCTCATTTAGCCTAGAATTCACCAAGTAGGCCAGGCAGTCTGCTCGGGAGTCCTGGGATCTGCCTGTTTTGGACTCCTGCATGGGCCGCCACACCCAGGGTTTTGCAGCGTTCTGGGGATCTATCTAACAGCTTACACTGCTTGTCTACCTGCTGGGCTGTACCCTGAGGCCTATCCCCTCTTGTTAGGTGTAAATGACTTCAGTGGAGTGTTTAGACTCCTGAAGTTTATGTTCCCAGTCCATGGAAACATGAGGAGCAGCTGCTGGGACCATAAGCACGGGCTGTCTAAAGGGGTCCCGGTTTTTTTTAAAGGGGTCCCAGGTTGACTAAAGGGGTCCCGGGTTGTCTAGAGGGGTTCCGGAGTGCTGAATTGTGGTGAGAATGGAAAGCAAAATCCTCAAATCAGGTCTTCACTGACCGTGGTGTGGGCACAGGCCTATGAGAGAGACTTGTGGTAGGCTGTGCAGAGACCCACCTGAGAGGGAACAGAGGTTTTCTGCCACCCTTGCAGAGCGGCTCCGGTAGGGCAGTCTATTGGGATTAAATCGCTAGCAATCCATGGAGCCTGCGTAATGAGCAGAGGAATTTTTTTTTGGGGGGGGGGGGTTAACACACAAGACAGAATAAAGGAATTTGTCGCAGGATCCTGGAAGGGTGAGGCATGGTCCAATGCAGTTCTCTGCCGAGCTCTGCCCTGGAGGTATCGAAGAGGGACCTTGTACTGCATCCCAGGTCTTAAGTGGCCTCAGTGGCCACGCCCTAGGGGTATGTACCTCAAGGTCATAGGCAGGTATAACACCTACCTGCTACCTCACTAGGGGCGGTGCTTCAGGCCATGGCTCAAACAACCACCCACTACATCTCTCCCTTTTGTCTAAATGAAAAAGTTCTAACCTAACACAACACTATGTACAATAGGAATGATTATTAAGTATTGTCCAGGAGAAATAATGGGTAATAACCTAAGCAAAATGGAACTACAACCAATAAGAACAACATTAAACAAAAGACACATAGTAGTAAAACACAGAGATGTCCAGAACATAGGTAAATGGCATGTTACAGAGATTATTCCAAAGACTGTCCTATCCCGAAGAATCTGAATCTAGTACTTAGTATGTTCTAGCTAAGACATGAGAAGATGTAACTGTAACTATTAGTCTCCAACCCCATTAAAGACCTAAGAAGGAATATAATAATATCTGAGAAAATGGGAAATGAACACAAGTAACTTTCAGAAATCTTTTAAGAATAGACAGAGACAGCTGGCAGCCTGGACAGTCACCTAAAGTTTCTCAGCACTGTTGGGGCATCCAATTTGGCTACAGGCCTAAAATATCTGACAGACCATTTTTAGAAGCAGGAATTTTGAAAGACCAAGATACCCTGTCTTGGCAGAGTTCAGTAGTTGCTTTTCCTTGTGTCCCCATCGTCCAGAAAGGACAGTATTTGTACTGTCAGCAGTCGAGGTAAGGGCAGTTCTTTGCCCAGCAGGCCAGGAAGAAGACAAACTTCCAAACGGAGTGTCTTAGAAGCCCAACATTCTCTCTGGAGTAGATCAGTGCTGCCAGGAGCAATTGTGTCTCAAGTCAAAAGCATTCCAAGTTATTTAAATGCCATATTTTCTAGGTCAATGAAGTATTTGACGATTACCTATCCATCTGACATGTTTCTGTAAATCTGGAGAGCCTAACTAACATAACTATAGAGATGACAAACATGAGTGACTATAAGTCTGTAAGTCTTATCTACCCAAATAACCTAAGGACTAAGCCTTCACACTAGCAAGGTAAACAGTCTGTAAGCAAATGTACAGTAAAAGGAAAATGACCTCAAAATTGTGACAATACACAAAATATCTTAAACAGAGGTAGAAATGTATAGTGCAATATGCAAGATGACAATAATATGTATCAATATAGAAAATATCTTAAACAGAGGTAGACATACATACAGTATGACAAATATAATTTTACATTTGTATCAATATACAGGATATTTCAAATAGGAGTAAAAATACATATACAATACAAGAAATATAGTTTTATATTTATATCAATATATAAATTATCTTAAATAGGAATATAAATCATTTGCATTTGTATCAATATACAAGAATGCATAACTGTGCACATTATCTAAGGCTGATATTTTACTAAATTAGTTTACTAGTATATACAATAATCTACCATAATATCTTATACCTATCCATTCCCCTTTTTCTTTTATTAAGGAGAATACTGAGTCTAATTTTTTGTTTCACCCCCAACCCAATAACCATCATCCACAACCCTGAAAAACAAACCTTTGGGAGAGGGGGCATCTTCCACTACAATAGCCTCTGTCATTTTTGGAACCTCCCACATATAGCTTAAAACTGGATTTGTTATTTGGTAATAGTGTTTCAGGGCAATTAAAACAAAGTAATCAAGGAGTGTGGTCCCCAAACTGAGAGCAACACCGTTATACTTTAGGAGTAGAAACCCATCCGCTCCAGATGGTAGTCACTAGGAATTTGTTTTAAAAATATTTTAGATGACTTAGGGGGCACAAACAAGTTTGAGAATGCTTCAACTGCTTTGGATAAGAATGCCACCTCTCAAAAGACTCTCAAGCTGAAGCAGTCTTACCTTTAGAGTTCCCCACAGACAAGACAGTACTTAATGACTTAGTCCACTCACTCATGAAAATGTGAAGGCAGCTAGGTAGGTGGGTGAATGGACAGATGTGCACATGATAGATGGTCTAGAAAGGGGGGGTGGGCAGAAGTGCTCAAGTGCGTGTGAAGTCCTGAAGTTGACTTCAGGTGTCTTCTCACTTCAGGTCTCTCACTGAACCCAGAGCTTGATGATGCCTGGTCTAGCTATTCAACTTGTCTTGGGGATCCCTTGGGTCTGCTGGAATTACAGGAGGGTTATCACGCCTGCTGAGCTTTTATATGGGTTCTGGGTGTCTGAACTCCAGGGCTCAGGCTTGGACCATTAGCTTTGTATCCATTGAGCTATTGCCTGAGCTTCTAGTATGTTCTTAGTCTCCTACATAAAAGAATTAAAAAACCCACGGAGAAGGGAACTCCAGGGTGATTTTGTTAGAGAAAACAACAGGTCAGTCAAGCTGGAGATCTAGGCAGCTGCCCAGAGGAGTGAGATGGAGAGGAGAAAGTTGTGTTTTCTGAGCTAGAAGTTCAGGGAGCAGGCAGGCTCAGTATGTTAAGTGGGGCATCCCCTGCCTCCTGAGTGCTAGGGTTACAGGCCTGCGTCACCATGCCTGACTCTAAGCACATAGCTTGGGGAGGGGATGGTTATTTCTCACGTCTTGTCTTCATGTGTATTATTTTTCTCATCTTTCTAGTTTGGTCTGCTCTTCCTTGGCTTGTAAACCAGGAGAGCATGTGCTGTCTTATCTTACATCATAAGGTACCACTGTTCACTGAGCAGACCTTTGTAAAGATGGGTCACTGAGTGTCAACGGTGCTGTTGTGTCAGACGCTGTAAACACTCTATGGCTCGTGTGCCCCAAAGGGACCGTCTGTTGTGGCAGATCTGCTGTCTGCAGCAGAAAGGTTGTCAGGCCCTTTGTGTCAGAGGAAGCTGATGCAGACACTCTCGGGTCCCAGTAGTGCCCAGGAGACAGCCGGCTGCATGCAGACAGCCTTCACATTGCCTTTCTTCCTGTCTCCACATCTCCCATTGGAAGAAAGATGTCAGCCACCAATGAATGTCGAATTCCGTTTCTCCACAGATGTTATTATTCCTAACACTCCATTCACAGACTTTCTCCATCTCTCATCCTCACTTCTCTTTCAAAGGCTCCCCGGCATAAACTGACTTCCTAGCAGTTAGGCCCTGTAACAGAAGCAAATTCTATTTTGACAAATCAAACAAACAAACAAACAACAACAACAACAACCAAACAGAAAAGCTCTAACAACTTGCTTACTCTCTTTTCCTCAGGCTTCGGTCTCCTTTTGAAGAATCAGCTTGTGGCTAAGCAGAATGCATTGGGTTATGGTGGGATCTGCCAGGCAGCTCTGACACTTTATACTTCAGAATGTCCAGGGCAGATTTGTGTTTTCAGTTACTTTATGCATTTTCTTCTTTTCTGCATTCACCGCTCTCCTCACTAAAGAAAGCAAAAGGGTGTATTTGTTAGGTGTCATCTTTGTCATCAGATTATTAGCTCTTCTAAGGAAAGAGGGTTATTTTGATGTGTGCTTGTGCAATGGTCCATCGGGGATTCCCCGCTTCAATGTCCCTCCAACACCTGCAGACAGTGGCTCCAATCACCGTTACCAAACAAGCTTGAATGATGTGACTTGATGACAAATCCCTCAGTTGGCCATCTTGGGTTGGATTCAAATAGCTTACAACCTTTCTCTCACTTCCTCCCTCCCTCCCTCCCTCCCTCCCTCCCTTCTCCTCCCTCCCTCTCTCCCTTCCTTCCTTTCTTTTTACAGACAGTTTCACGTAGCCCAGGTAGCCTCGAATTCACTACACAGCTGAAGCTAGCTTTGAACTCTTGATCTTCCTGTCCCTCTGTTGAACATGCTAGGGACCCAGATATGCACCACCACCCACTCCCACCTGTTGTCATGGTTGTTCTTGAGACAAGATATTGCTTTGTAGCCCAGGCTGACATGGAATTCACTGTGCCGATCAACTGGCCTTGAACTTGCAGCCTTCTTCTTGTCTCTGACTCCCAAATGTTACAGAGGTGATTCTCCTTGCCTAATCTAATTATTTGTGATCTGAAAGGATTTCTCCATCTTCATTTTAACTCAGTGGGATGAAAAATATAAAGATTGCTAATTTTCTCTGACTAGTAGATAAGTAGCCATCACTAATTTCAGAGATTTATATGAGTTATCTCAATTTTTAAAATAACTGTAGCTGACCAGTTTGGACCTCTCATACAATGAAACCATTTTAACAGCTTATCTTGATCCTCTAGACCAGTGGCCACAGGCATGTGTGTACTTTAAATGAATTTAATGAATCCTACAAGTATTTGATTCTATATGTATAGAAGAGCCTTAGCTATTAAAAGGACAGGATGAGCTGGGCAGTGGTAGCACACGCCTTTAATCCCAGCACTCGGGAGGCAGAGGCAGGTGGATCTCTATGAATTCGAGGCCAGCCTGAGTTCTAGGACAGCTGAGGCTACTAAAAGAAACCCTGTCTCTAAAAACAAAACAAAAAGACAGGATGAAAAAATGTTCTTTTCCCCGTGGCTTGTTTTGTCCTGTGTAGTCTTGGCGATGGGAAATGGGACAATCAGTCACCATGCATTGGTACCAACTGTAATGAATGTGAGTAGAGGAAGACAAAACGGGGACACAAGAGGACAGTTAGTGTGGAGACATTTTAACTAGTCAACTCAACTCCAAACTCCACAGGGTTAGAGAGTCCGTGAGGTGGAGTACAGGCGTGGTGACAGGGATGGCTGTGAGCTCACATATTAGCCCACGAGCAAGAGGCAGAGAGAGGGAGCTAGGCCTGGCTGGAGTGTTTCGAAAGCTCAAATTCTACCTCCAGTGACAAACTTCTTCCAAAGAGGCCACACTTCCTAATCCTTCCCAAACAGTTCTACCGACTAGGGACCATATGAGACTATGGAGGGCAATCTCGTTCAAACCATTATATCTTTAAAGAATATTTTGTTTCCCAGTGACCCTGGGCTCTTCTGGACAGTCTACTAGAGTCATTTGTGGTGGAAACATTGACAAAGCCACATCTGTGTCAGGACAGAAAGAAACTGAAAGTTCATCAGTATAAGCAGTCGCTCCTGTGCATGGGATTGAACTGTAGAAACAAATCTTACTGTCAAGGTTCTGGGGGTTTTCCTGGGTTGTCAATATGTATCTTTGTAGTGGGAATCTAGTAGAGTCATTGTATCTAGGATAAACATTAGGCTGTAACGTTGTTTCTCATTACATAGAGGGTAACAGTTGAATGTATTAGTGTTTGGTGAAGGTACCTAGACCTTGAAGAAATCATAGTAGAGAACAGTGATTGTTTTCTGTGATTTGTAGTTGTTTTTCTGAAGGAGTTTTTCCATCCGTTGTATGACTTTGGTCACAAGACTATCCAGGCACAACTGGAGGTCTTGCATTATTGGGCACCGCAAACAGTATGCAATAAGGACTAAAGGTTGCAGGGATGTGATGATTTCCTTCAGAGAACATATAGACTAGATCAAAGGGGCTTTGGGATGAGGAACTCGTTGTGCCCCAAATACAATCTTTGTGTACAATCAATAAATATGAACGGAAGTTCAGGATTCAGTTAAGAGAAACTGTACTTCCCTGCTGCCAGAGAGCCTAAAATTAGATTCTGGGTTGACGCTCCTAATTTGAGCACACGACATATCTTTATTTATTTATAATGCATTTCACATTCAGTAGCTTATTTAATTAATTGCTGCTTTGCCTTGTATGGTTCAACCACAAAGATTTGAGTCTGAACTGAGGCTGTGAACGGTCTCTCCAGCTGAATGAGGGTGCTGCTGTGTATCTCAGTGCATAGGAGATAAATGTCTCTATGGCAATCACGTGCTCCTCTTCCATGGAGAGCAGTAGTGGAACATCAAAGTTCTCAGGCAAAGCACACCATGGATTCTCGTTGACAGCGTTCACTTCTATCTCAAGCACGCCTACTTTTCTCAGAACAGCATATCATGTTGTCTTATATCATTACTCAAAGACAGTGCTTGAAAGAATCTGCCATTTTGGACTTTGTCTTGGATGATTTTAATATGGGTTATTTTGTTATAATGGTCTATAACTTTGTGTACAATGGCCTATTTATTAATTTATTTGAGATAGGATCTTGCTATGTACTCACTATGTAGTCCAAGCTCTCCTTGAACCTCGACTTTTGATGTATTTCAGTGTGACCCTGAGTTCCTGATTCCCCTGCCTCTACCTCCCAAGTGTGGAGATCATAGGTTCACTGCTTTGTAATTCTTCAAGACTTCTATTTTGTTTCTCCTTTTATATTTTTTCTAATTCTCAATCTAATATCTTATGCTTTCAATATTATACTTAAAAATCTGTCAATCAGTAGTCTTAGACTTTACATATTAATTAGTTTTAACTTTGTGTCTAGCTTTGTTTTGTTTTCCTTGACTGTCCTGGAACTCCCTATGCAGACCACAGCTGGCCTCAAACTCACATTCATCTGCCTGCCTCTGTAAGTGCTGAGATTGAAGGCATGCACCACCATGCCAAAAATTTGTGCCTAACTTTAAGACCCATTAGTTTGTTAATCCAGATTATTTTCATATTTCATCATCTCATACTCTACAGTACTGAGATTAAATTATTTTATAAGCATGGATTTTCTTGCTTTAACTCCCTTTTCTTTCTTTCTTTCTTTCTTCCTTTCTTTCTTTCTTTCTTTCTTTCTTTCTTTCTTTTCTTTCTTTTTGTTTTGTTTTTCAAGACAGGGTTTCTCTGTGTAGTTTTGGATCTCCCTGTCCTGGATCTCGCTCTATAGACCAGGCTGGCCTCGAACTCACAGAGATCTGCTTGCCTCTGCCTCCCAAGTGCTGGGATTAAAGGCGTGTACCACCACTGCCCGGACCCTTTTATTTCTTAAGCACAAAGTGGCCAAGCCTATTTGTTAGACAATTCCAACAATCAATCTTCACAGATTTTCTTTATAATTTGCAGTTTCTCAAAAGAATTACCTCAAAAAAATTGAAAAGACAGAGTAGGCTCCCTTTGAACTCTGTGTAGAGAGCAGAAATGGGGTCTCACTATGTAGACCTGGCTGGCCTAGAACTCACAGAGATCTACATGCCTCTATCTTCCCAATGCTGGAATTAAAGGCAAGTATCGCCTTGCTCGGTCCCTCCCCTGCTGCCATTTCTTTTTCTGAGACCAGGAATTATTATGTAGCTCAGGCTGCCCTGAGATTACCAGCAATCTTCTTGTCTCCGTCTTCCATGCTGGGATTCTTTGTTTTGAAGATGGTCACTGAGGTTTCAGAAGAGCTCTGTGTAGTAAATGCTGAAGCTGGTTAGAACATTCAAGTATTTCAAAGCTCTTGGATGATCACAGCCATGATTTAATCTGATTTTAACCTCAGGAAAGTTCCCTGAATTTTAATCCCCCACTTAAGTTTTGACCCACAGAGATAATAAATGTTAGATACTCAGTGATTTAAGTACTGTGTTTGGGATTTCTTTTTCTTTTCTTTTTTTAAACATAGCAACAGATAAACACAATTATGAAGCCACCATAATCTTAATGACAAAAATCTAGGGAAGGTAAGCCTCAAAGAGAAAGTAACACAATGAGTCATATGTGAAAATAAGTTGGAAAAAAATCATGTAAAATATTATCAAAATGTATCCGACATATTTTAACTTAATAATACATCATGAACAAGAAAATATCTGCCTTATGAATGCAAGCATGAACCAACATTAGGAACTCTACCTATCCTTCTTTAAAGGATAAACAGGCTAAAAGAGGGAAGGGTGCAATTTCACGAGATGCCAAAACAGAATGGAGGAGATCCATAAATAATTACTAACTGAAAATTAAGAGTTGGAAAGAAACTACAACTCAGCAGATAGCACACACACACACACACACACACACACACACACACACACACAAAATGTTATACTTCATAAGCTCCCAAGTGATGATTTTGGAAAGGAACTTCAAAGACAATGATGACTATTAGCCTTTCTTTTCTTTCCTTCTTTTCTTTTCTTTTTTTTGAGTTGTGGTCTCACGTGTAGTCATTGCTGGTCTGGAACTTGATATGTAGAGCAGGCTGATCACAAGCTCATAGATATCTGCCTGCTTCTGCCTCATGATTGTTGGGATTAAAGGTGCATGCCACTACACTCCATGGCTTTCTTTCTTTCTTTCTTTTTTATTTCAAAGACATTTATTTGTCTTTATTTTATGTGTATGAATGTTTTGCCTGCATTTATATATGTGCATTGTATATGTACCTGGTGCCCAAGGAGGCCAGAAGAGGGCCTCCGGACAATGAGAATTGTATTGTTAAGAGCTTATAGTTTGACTCAACATTATATGATGACCATTTTGTAATATTTTTCATTTATTTATTTCTAGTATTGAGAAATCCATCAACCCTAGAAAATTCTCAGCCACGATTTCTACAACATTCTAAGACTGCACAGTAATAATTATTACCAGATCTACCTGGTGCTCCAAGACACAAACCACTTTAACAAAACCTTAATTGGATCCTCACTTTAGCTGCTTGTATCTTTGAGTCTGAATGCTGGGAATAAATAAACAAGCCCGGTTCAGAATGAAGTTCAGAGCTTGGACTTGTCTGTGTAGTCATCTGGGGGTAGGCCACCTGTGCCTGACAGTGTGGATTTCCAGATCATCCCCTGCAAGGAAAGAGCTTCGGTCTGGTGTCTCAGCATCACCTGCTCAAGATTCTGGTTAAGGCTCCGTTTGATGGTTCAGCTCCACGGAACACGTTAAGTACCCACGTTTAGGCTGGGCAAAAGGAGTTCTTTAGGTTTCACACAGGCCAAGTCCCTTGAGTTGACCAGTGTCCTACTTTGTGAAAGGAAAACATCTCAGGATTTTTATTTATCCAAAAGGTATCAAACTTACCATATTATACAAAAATCTAACCCCACAATATAAATCTGTTCATGAGAGTGTGAGAAGTTTCTAAGCTCACTACTTCCTCTGTAGATGTAATTCTGAAGGTCTTATTAAATAAGAAACACAGAGCCAAATGCAGAGTTAAAAGCCCAGAGATCGAGCAGCAGCCAAGAGCTAAGACCACCTTCTTACCCCTGGCTGTTGCTGTAGTCCTTCCCCTTTATTTTCACTGGTTGTAAACCCAACCACATGACCTCCTGGTCACTGCCTGTCTATACAGACCTCCAGGTTTCTATGGTTGGTATTGA
>CABHPQ010002170.1:15988-27581 GCA_902168405.1 Peromyscus aztecus
TTTTTTGGCCAATGTCTTCCCAACCTTTTCATAAAAGCCCAGCTCCTTACAAAGGCCAAGAATGTCATTTGCTCTCTGCTTCTCCTTCCTGGAAGGTCTCAGTACCTTTCCTTCCTTTTTCATTCACTTAGTTCCAGCCGCACAAAACTTGCTGTTTATCAAACAGTCAAAGCATGCAACCACCTGAGGATGCTTGCATAAATTAACTTGTATGCCCTGAACAGAGTTCATCCAAATGATGACATCCAGACTCTAGGTCCCTTCAGCTGTGTGGTAAAACATGTTTTCATGCAGTTCTTCTCAACATTATAGAACATAGCAGCATTTATCAATTATCAATACTTTCTATTCCTAATATTCTTGTTCTCATTAGACTTCATTATTTATTCCAGAACACATAGAAACATCTAAAATTCTATATAGTTGTTGATTTGCTGATTAGTTTATTGTCTGTCTTCCCACTGGAAAGCAAGCTTCATCCACGAGCTTGGCATAGCTCATACTTTCTTCCCCAGTGTCCACAGCAATGTTCAGCATTAAGATGGGACTCAGCAAATATTTGTTGAATAATTATCCTCCAAATTTTAGATACTAAGGTAATTTTAGATTTCTGAAACCTCTTAATTTTTGCATCTTCATGAAAAGATTGTACTTGACACTGCTCCCAAATCTTAAATCAGCAAAGTTGTAATTAGATATTTTTAACACTAAAATGTTAACTTTGAACTTTTTCATATTTAAAATTACATACCAATGTGATACTTTCTCAACATAATTCCTTTGATGTTGTACTTTGTTATTTCACATGCTGTCCTTCTCTTTTATTTTCTTGCTTAAGAATAACAACAACAAACAGGTAGCAATCAGTGGTCTTCCCAGCAAACTCTGGTCCAGTCATTTTTCTTTTTTATCAGTCTCAACCTGAATTTTCTTTGGCCATAGCACCAAACATTGTAGCCTACCTTTTCTTTATTCCTGTTATAAATCTGAACATATTTGTGGGTGAGAGCATAATGTTTTAGTATATGTGCACACAGTGTAACCATCCTGTAAGAATATTCAGCATTCAAACCAAAATAGTGTCTGGAAGATTCAAATGTTTTTCTTATAGCTATCTTGAAGTAGTTACTACAATATTGTTAACCACAGTCACTCTACTATGCAGTAAAACACCAGAACTACACCCGCTGGCTAACAGGACCATTTATCATTATTCCTGCAGTCCTGTAAGATATTAATCAACCCCTTCCTCCTTCTGCACCCTCCCTAGACTTTATTCTACTCTGTACCTTTAAGAGAGTACTCCTTTAGGTTCCACTGTTGAATGCAATCATGCAGGCTTTGCCTTGGTGTGCCTGGTTTATTTTGCTGACGGACATTTAGGTAGTTTCTATATTTTGACTATTCAACAAACATAGAACAGCTACCTCTTCTGTGTTTAATTTTTATTTATTCATATTAATGTGTACTGGTGTTTGCCTGCATGTGTCTCTGTATACAACATGCATGCCTGATGCCATCAGAGGCCAGAAGAAGATATTTAATCCTCTGAAACTGATGTTACAGACAGTTGTAAGATGCCATGTGGATGCTGGGAATTGGACCCAGGTCCTCTGAAAGATCAGACAGTGACCTTAGTCACCAAGCCATCTCTCCAGCCCCGCAGCTGCCTTTTCAATATTCTGGTTTCACTTGTTTTGCTTTGTTTTGATTTGATTTGATTTGATTTGTTTTCAGGAGAGGGTTTCTCTGTGTAACAGTCCTGGCTATCCTGGAACTCACTTTGTAGACTAGGCTGGTCTTGAACTCAGATATCCACCTGCCTCTGCCTTCTAAATGCTGGAATTAAAGGCATGCACCATCACCACTGAGCAGCTCTGATTTCACTTCTTTGTGTTGTACACCCAGAAGTGGAATTGTAAAATAATATCATACTTCTGTCATTTCATTTTTAAAGTAATTCCATTTTTTTTAGTTTAATGGGAATTAATATCTTTTCAGTGCCCATTTGCATCCCCAAAGCCACTGACACTACACAATGAGTACTCTCAGCCCATACCTCTAACATCTCTCTGTCCTGGGCCAGCCCCAACCACTATGCTACTTTTTCTTTCCCCGAAGGGGATTCTGTTCTTTTGGCTTGCTTTCGTTCTAGTCTTTGGACAAACACAGAGGACTGACGGCTCTCTCTTGGAAGTGAACTGCCATGAAGCCATGTGAACACAGAAGTTCTTGGTTTTGTTAGCTATGTAAATGATATATCGAGAAACAAACAGACCCATTCCTTTCCTCCACAGTGCGAAGCTGAGCAGCAAAAATACACTTGATATGGAACTAGAGGTTAGCAGATTAACATAATTTCCCCTCTCTTTCTACGTCTTTATGCTTTGTTTTTATTAATCATAAAATTCTTTTTATAAAGAGCTCTGAAATTCCAAAGAATTCAAGACATTATTCTTCTTCAACTTTAGTAATTTTGCAAACTAACCCCTTACTAACAAAACGTTACACTCTCTTCTCTTACCTACTTCCAATTGCCAGACTCCTAGGTATGAAATTCATGTATCAACACTGGTTCTAACTGAACTTTTCACAGTGGTAGAGATGGCCCAGACTGACATGTTCCATGCAGAAACCAGTTGCCACATGCAGCATTTGAAGCTGAAGAACTACATGCCATGTGATACCTGCTCCATTTTGTAATCAACATCAATCTACACATCTAAGCCCGTGTCCTTTTCTTTTCTTGAACACATCATTTATTACTCCTAGTGCATTTAGTGAAATTTTCTCAGAAAGCATTCAGATACTGCAAAGAGGTGTGACATCTAACCCTTAGATGTGCAGAGAAAGGAGACAGGTTTATCAAGAATATGATAGAACCAGAACATGCTAGCATACAGCCCTCCACAGCGCTTCTGCTGCTACAGTAAATAGACCATGTTTAGTTTAATCCCACCTGATCACATGCAGAAGTACTTAAAATACTTGATTTCTACACAGTGACATAGGACCCTTGATATCCTGATTGCTAAGATACCACAAATATCTGAATATATAAAATTTAAATTTTCCCATTTATATCAGTGTTACCACTTGTAATAAATTCACATCACTTGAAAATTAGCCATGTTAACTGTGAATAAAATATAAAATGTCAAGTTTACACAAGAAAATTCACTCAACTCAAGTTGTGTAAGGTGCTATTTAAAATGTTTTATTTTTTAAATTTTCTCTTTATATTTATAGGAATCTGTCTGCTTAGTGAGTCATATCAAAGGTTTATTTATATTTTATTCTCTGTATTTTGAAGTAGGCTCTGCATATCCAGTCTGTACAAGGATGCTACAATTGTTTACAGCAGTGAGTAGGATGTTAGCCTCCAGCTGGACACAACCTATGGAAAGCCCAGGGGACAAACTTCTGAAGCACACAGCTCTACAGCTACAGATACATGTGTTTTGCATCTGTACAAATTTGCGTTTGTATCTGCAGATACTCTGGGATTCTCCTTTTACAAAACAAATTGAAAATACAGCAACCCCACTCTCCCAGGAGAGTCAGGACCCAGGCTCTAGTAGCAAAGACACTGATTGCTTTTTAAACTCAGTGTTTATCTGCGGAGTATGTGACCCTGTCTAGGCCTTAAGCTATCCCTAGGAAACAATGTCCTATTTCCTGAAAGTCTAGTCTATTCCAGACCTCAGTATCTTCTATGTAAATCCCGCAGTTCTGCTGGAATGCTGGATACCTTTGGGTTTGAGAAGTTTCCAAGAGATTAGTAAAAAAATGGATGATTTTTTTTATTTCTGTAAAGAGTGTGATGGGGACTTGGGGTTATTATATTGAATAATTTGCTTTTGATAGGATGGTCATCTTCATAATATTCATTCTTCCAATCCATGAATGTGGGAGGTCTTTCCATCTTCTAGTATCTCCCTCCAAATCTTTTTCAGAGATTTAAAGTTTTCATTTTAAAGGTCTTTTACCTCCTGGGTTAGGATAATTACTAGATACTTCGAGGCTATTATGAATAGGAGTGTTTTCACGATCTTTTTCTCAACATGCTTATTGTTGGTGTATAGGGAGGCTGCTGGTTTTTTAAGATAATTTTTTTCCAGTCACTTTGTTAAAAGTATTGATAATTTCTAGAAGTTTTCTAATAGAATTTTTGGGATTTTTATGTATACTACATTATCTGAAAGTGGGGATAGTTTGAGTTCTTCTGGGTTGGGAGTGGCATAAAGACTGTAAGAACCAGAGACCAGGAATATCTGTTGCTAGATAGTTTGCCCTAGGTATAGCAGGGAAAATGTACCCATGAAATCTAAAAATATGGTTTCCTAAATAAGATCAATATAATGGTGACACCAGTTGACATGCCAATATGACAGGGAAATTGTATGTGGTCCCTCCCATGGATAAAGAGCTGGTGGCCAATGGCTTCTGAGAGAGGGAGAATTAGTTTCCTCTAAAGACAAGCTCCCACATAGGATGCCCAAAACCAGGTGGTTAATCCAGTACACAAGTACATACATATTAGCAAGGCTAAATGGATTCAGTAAGTTGTATATACGTGTGTATATAAATATATATGCATATATAGTAACTAAAGAGGAGATCATGAATTTGGGAGACAGACACACAAGGAGTTTGGGCGAGGGTTGAGAGAGATGTGGATAACAGTGCACACTCATGTACAAAGTTCTCAAAAACTGAAATTTAACCCCACCAATAAAATGGATGGATAAAAAAAATGAATGAATTAATCCCACCGATCTTTCCAGAGTCCCACTTTAAAATTTTTCTGAATGTTTACAGTTGGTTTAAAAAGAGGTATCAAACATTCTTTTTAATTCCAGGTACTTAACCAGCTATAAATGTGTCAACTACAGAGGCAGATAGGTATAGAATTATTCCTTGTAACTATAAGCACTTGTAGACCAAAGTTCTGCGCTGAAAAGACTTAGGCAGCATGTTAGAGTAGTAGTTGCCACGATGGGACAACAAAGAGATGCTTACAGGATGTGCCTTGTCTTTAGCTTGATTTCTTTTCTCTTGGTCCAGAGGAACGAGCTCTTCTGTGCGACTCGGTCCAGACACTTGTCTGTGTCAGGATCTCCTGTGAAACGATTGTGTGGTAAAAGTGGAAAGGAACTTTGAAAGTAAAAAATGCACCTATAAAACAGTTTTCCTCGGAGGCAAGATTGCTCTGTGTGTCTTCCAAACAAATAATGAGTAAAAATGAAAGGATTTGCTGGGTGGCCAGAGTTTAGCATTGTACAGTTCTGAGTTCCCTTTTATCTCTGTGCTGATAGCTCCAAACCACTTGAACATATGATGCCTGCAAGAGATTGCCATTGTCTGCCTCATAAATTCTTCCCGAGGAAGATCTCTATTCACACTTTAGTCTCTGTTAAGGAAGATATTGTAACCAGACTAAAGCAACAAATTTCATAAGATAGTACTCTGTGGAAGAGAGATGTTAACCTATGAAAGGCACATGTTCAATCCCTTGTTGTAAAAATTATTAGCAAGTTGGAGCCCTGACATATAGCCTTCCAGGCTATCTGTTTCCAAGCCTATGAATAATATAACACCTACAACACAGAATGGTCAAGGGAATAATATGAGGTAGTCTATAGAACACATTCAAAATAGGTCATGAAAAAATAATTAAAATTTGCTAGAAAGGGGGAATTTGTAGTCTAAACTACTGGGAATGCTCTGTAGCTCTAGGCATACCCTTAGACTTATTTTCATATAATGGAATGTAATTATTTATTAGTTTGTTTATTTGTTTGTTTGTTTTGCTTTTTTGAGATGGGGTTTCTCCGTGTAGCCCTGGCTGTCCTAGCGTTCTCCCTATAGACAAGGCTGGCCTTGAACTCAGAGACCCAGCTGCCTCTGTCTCCCAAGTACTAGGATTAAAGGTGTGCACCATCTGAGTGCAAATCACACCATGTCATAAGAGCACATTACAGCAAGTGTAATATGGAGAGCTGTTATCACAGTGGTCAGGGAAGACTATTAAAAAAAGAGAAGAAAAAGAAAAAAATAGTAAATGTTCCCCAGTACAAATAAAAGGGGACAAATCCAAGGGAATTCGTTGGATTGAGGATGGGAAGGATCTGTTAATAGATCAATCAAGAAACGAGACATTCAGAATAGCCCAAAATGCATGTGTTCAGCAGTGAATAGGAAAGAAGGGCTTCAGGAGGGGTCATGTAAGATAGCAAAGCAAAACCCACCATACTGGAAAGAAAATGACAAGGTGGATGAGTTTTAAACATCTCCTGTGGCTAGTATAGCACTAGGAAATTTAGTTATCTGATTTCATCTGGTAGCACTCTGAAATGAGTAGCAATACCACCTCTATCTTATGGATAAGGAAAGGGTCCCTTCCACAAGCTAAGCAGCTTGTCCAAGGTCACATACCAAGAAATTGGAGCTGTTTGGATTCCAGCCCAACTATGTCAGGCCACTAGGCCTGTATGCCAACCAAACCTCTATTTTAAGCAAGGAAACCAGCAGGGGTCTTTAATCAAAGGAATGACATCATCAACAGTATTTTCTTAAAAGAAAAAAGGTAACAGGATATAAGATGATAAAGTACAGGAAGGTAAGGACAGGACTTGGGGTGTGAGTTGAAGGTCATTGTAGCTTTGCAGGGAAAGGTCAGAGGGTTCTCAGCCAAAGCAGCTCCTGTAAGGGGGGGTCAGCTTCTGCAAGGAGATGGTGTCTGAGAGGCGCTCTCAAAGGCTTGCTTACCTATTAGAAATGAGCACCGCTCAGAGTAGGATCTCTAGCCCCAGATGCAATGAAATGGATGAGGACGAATTGTTAAGCGCTACCTTCAAAATCTTCATGCAGATTTGAAACAGCAGATCCAAATGAGATGTTACGTCAACTGAATTCTAAATTCCCACTATTCTGAGCACAGTGGACAGTCCAGTGCATGGCTTTACCTGGGACACTGTTGGAATGTGTCTCACTTCAGATGTCTTAAAACAATCCGACTTTTAAGAGAACCCCATGACTTCTGGATGATTACTTATACTCTATAACTTAGCCAGCACTTACCTAAAAGAACTAAAATTGAGCATCATGCAGAGGTGGGTTTCAGAATACAGCCAATTAGTTTTGAACCTCAAATCTCTATGCTTTCAAAAGCATTCTTATTGGTCATGATTTTATCACTATGTTAAGAAGTTTCTAGGGTAGGACATTTAGCTTAGTGATAGAACACTTGCCTGGCTGACACAAGACCCTGAATTCAATCTCCAACGCTGGACAGTGGAGTGGGGGGCATTTTAGAAGAGGCAACCATAGGTGCTAACATAGCTATAATATAAAGGGCAGATATTCCTTCAGATTTGGTATTTTAAGGAAGAGTGAGAAGTCCAAGCTAACTCAGTGGCATTTGAACTGTCCATTTGGAATATCAGCAAAGATAGTGCTTAAGCTCTATTTCATCTTATGTTGATCCTGGTTTACTGGGGAAAAAGAAATACCCTGTACACATTTTACCATAACAATTGACCCAGAGAGTGGCAGAATGGGAAAAAAATCTTAAAATACTCTTTGAAACTTGTATTATTCTCTCCATTAAATTTGTATGTGTGTGTTGAGAATGTCTATCATTCTTGTATTTACTATCTTTCTCTTTTACTGATTTAGAGTCCCAGATAAGATCCCACAATTCCTGAGAATGGGAGCCACTATGAGTATGTTTGGGAAAGGTAGGAGAGAAATCAAAACAAGACACACCAGCTTTATGTTTCCACCCAGGGATGACCCTGCAACCTCTTCTAGACTGCTGGTCCAGTTTCCCTTCCTCATTTACTCTTAGGAACACTGGTTCCCTTTGTGGAAAGAATATTGGGACTATATAGACTCATGGCCCTGTAAACTGATCCTTATCTATGATGGACAAAGTCTCACATCAATAAGAAAAAAATTATTTACCTCTTTCTTAGAACAAGGCAGGAAAATTCAGATCCCCTTGTTAGTTATTGTATCACATACATGTATTACCACAAAAAATAAACAAATCAAAATACAGAGTCATAAAGAAATGTCAAGAAGCAAAGATTGATAATAAAGAAGCACAGTTGAGATGTATGGGAAAGAAAGCACCAGGAACAACATTTTCAACAGGTGTTAAGTCAGTCCAGAGTTTTAATATTTGAACTGAGAATTGAATGAAGTAATGAAAGTATGATTAGTCAGCAAAGAATTCCAAACAAAAGAAACTAGCAGAACAAAGTTCTTCAGGCATGAGGACAGCAGACATGTTCGGGAAGTGTCAAAAAGGCTAGGTTGGCAGCCATAGACTAAGAGGGATACAGAGAAAATGGCTAGGCTGAAGACAAATCATGTGAGTCCTTAAAAATCCTCTGGGTCACAATGTTAGGATAACAAATAAATCTTCTATACCTAAGTACTGCTAGCATCTTTCAAGAAACTTGAAGCTCAGAGAGATTCACTACCATGGCCAAGTTCACAGCTAGCAGATGCTGGAATTGGGATACGAATGCATCATATTCATTTTCAGGCTGTTACTATAGGCAAATCTCTCATATTAAATGTACACGCACTTCAGTGGTAAAAATATTGTGAAGTTTCAGGGACTTCTAAATTTAACAGGATGTTAGAATTTTATTCTCCACTCTTTACCAAATTAAAATTCACAACTTTCAAACTCATTTTACGTGTTTATTTATAGTCTACAGAGGAATAGATGTTGCCAAGGCATTCTCATGCAAAGTTTGCTTTGATGAGATCTTCCGTCCCCATCCCCAGCCCTCTCACGTGTACACTACCACCCCACAAGTCTCCTTTCCACTTCCATGTCATGTGTATTCTGTTTCCTCTCCACAAGCCTGTCTAGCTCCATGACTCCTATCCAAAGTCACACCCACACATATACATATTTATGTTGCTGTTTTGTTGGTCTTTTGTTTTTGAGATAGGGTATCTCTATGTAGCCTTGGCTGACTTGGAGTTTGCTATACAGATCAGACTGGCCTCATACTCATAGAGATCCACCTGCCTCTGCCTCCCAAGTGCTGGCATTACAGACATGTGCTACCATTCCCAGTGATACACATATTTAAAAATTAGAAGCTAGTAACTGCATATGAGAGATAATATGAAGTATTTGTCTTTCTGAATCTGGGTTATCTTACTTATTATAATAATATCCAGATACATCCATTTCCCTGTAAATGTAATAATTTCACTTTTGTTTATCACTAAATTAAGTTCCATGTCCATGTATTCTATTGCCATTACCTCTTCATCTATCCATGAAAATTCAAGTTGAAACTATTTCCTGGCTACAGTGAATACAGCAGTGACAAGCATGGGTGTAAATATCTCTGTTGTGGGATGTAGAATCCTTTGGATATGTGTCTAGGAGTGAAACAGCTGGGTCATGTGGTAGTTCTGTTTCTAGTTTTTTGAGGAACCACTGTACTGGTTTCCATAATGGCTGCATCATTTCATCAGTAGCAGTAAATAAATGTTCCTCTTTCTCCATATCCTCACCACCATTTGTGGTCAATTGTGTCTTGTTTATCTTAGACATTCTGGTGGGGGTGACGTCGAATCCCAAAGTAGTTTTCATTTGCATTTTATTCGTGGCTATAGATGTTGAATATGTTTTTAAGATTTATTTCTTCTTCTGAGATTTCCCTAGTTAGTTCATTAGCCCATTTAATCATTGGCATGCATGAATGTGGGTGTATGTATAATTTTTGTAGTTCTTTATGTATTCTAGATATTCGCTCTCCTGTCTGAAATACAGCTGACAAAGATTTTCCCCACTCTATAGTCTGCCTATTCACTCTGCTGGTAGTTTTCCTTGCTGTACAGGGGTTTTTATTTTCCTGTAATCTCCTTCATCAGTTTTGGGGTTCTTTGTTATACTATTACATGTCCTGTCCAATAAATCATTGCCTGTGCTTATGTGAGGGAGAGTTTTCCTCCTCCAGTTCTAATGTTTCAGGCTTTATTAATGTTGATTATTATTGTTGTTATTATTACCATTTTATATCCCGGTCACAGTTTCCCCTCGCTTCTCTCTTCCCAGTAAGACTAGGCACCTCCCCTCACATTAAGGATGGTCAAGGCAACCCAGTATGGGGTCCCAAAAGCCAATAAAAGAGTCAGAGACAGCCCCTGTTCCCATGTTAGGAGTCCCACAAGAAAAACATGCTACACAACTGTCAGATATATGCAGAGGGCCTAGGTCAGTCCTATGCAGGCTCCCTGATTGTAGGTTCAGTCTCCATGGGCCCCTATGAGCTCAGGTTAGTTGATTCTATGGGTGTTCTTGTGGCGTCCTTGACCCCTTTGGCTCCTACAGTCCTTCCTTCCCTGCCTTCCAAAGGATTTCTGGAGCCCACCCAATGTTTGGCTGTGAGTGTGTACACCTGATTCCACCAGTTGCTGGATGAAGCCTCTCTGATGACAACTGGGCTAGGTACCAATCTATGAGGATAGCAGAATATCTTTAGGAACCATTTCATTGGCTTTTTTTTTAAATTTTTTCCCAATCGTGGTGTTTGGTTCTATCCTAGATCTGTGGGCCATCCAGCCTCTGGGCCCTAGCCCTTCAGGGAGTGTCAGCAATGGGCCTCCTCTTGTGTCATGGGTCTCAAGCTGAACCTGTCATTAGTTGTTCACTCTCACAATTTCTGCACCGCCTTTACCCCAGCACATCTTGTAGAAAGGACAAATTGTAAATTGAAGGTTGTGTGGCTGGTTTGGTGTACCGGTCCCTCCACAGGAAATCTTGCCTGGTTACAGGAGATGGCTGGTTCAGGCTCTGTATCCCTCATTTCTAGGAGTCTTAGCTAGGATCATCCTTGTAGATTCCAGGAAGTTTCCATTGCACTTGATTTCTAGCTTATCCCTGAGATGACCTCCAGTTCCAGCTGTCTCTCCCAGTCCTCTCCCTCCATCCTCCCACCACCGGATACCTCCTGTTCCCGACACCCATGTTTCAAGTGCTAAATTTATGTGTTTGATCCATTTTGAATTGATTTTTGTGAGGGTAAGAAGGGGACTCTAACTTCATTCTTCTCAAACTGTTCCAGAAATTAATTGAAGTAATAGAAGGAATACTACCAAACTCATTCTGTAAAGACAAAAGCAAAGATTGCACACATCAGCACACCCTCAAAACTACAGAGAAATGTTTATGATGAACATAGATGCAATTTTTTCAACAAAATGCTTGCACACTTAGTTCAAGGACATATTAAGAAAATCATGCCGGGCAGTAGTGGTGCATGCCTTTAATCCCAGCACTTGGGAGGCAGAGCTAGGTGGATCTCTGTGAGTTCAAGGCCAGCCTGGTCTACAGAGCGAGATCCAGGACACGCACCAAAACCCAGCTCAAAAAAACAAAACAAGGCCGGGCGGTGGTGGCGCACGCCTTTAATCCCAGCACTCGGGAGGCAGAGGCAGGCGGATCTCTGTGAGTTCGAGGCCAGCCTGGTCTCCAAAGCGAGTTCCAGGAAAGGCGCAAAGCTACACAGAGAAACCCTGTCTCGAAAAACAAAACAAAACAAAAAAAAAACCA
>CABHPQ010002170.1:32323-50712 GCA_902168405.1 Peromyscus aztecus
GTGTGTGTGTGTGTGTGTGTGTGTGTGTGTGTGTGTGTGCGCGGCAGGAGGGATGGTGTTGAATTTCCATTTGCTCACAGCCCAGCCCCATCTGTGTTTTTTGTTTTGTTTTGTTTTATTCTTTTTTTTTCTCTATGTTATAATGGGTTCCTTTACATGTATCTGGATGCTGTGGCTGCGGCTAAGTTTTGAAAAACAGATCCAAGATTCAGAGGGTAGCTATTAGAATGGCTACTGCAGGATGTTTTCCTATGTTGTTTCTTAAAGGGGCTCAATAATGCAGGAGAAGGTTGAATGCAAGGGGATGCTGGGAAGCTTGCTGGCTAGCGGGAGCAGGTGTTACAGAGAGACAGAGAGACAGAGGCACAGTTTCCAAGTCCTTCCACCCTAGTGCTTAGGGCCCAGCCTTGCCCCACCCTCCTGCTCTCTGCCAAGAGTCATCTTGAGCTTTGAGTTACTCTGCTGAGGAACTGGGAGTCTGGACTCTGTTTAGAGATGCTGTGTGTTGTCTCTGCAACCCACCGGGCATCAGGTTTCTTAACTTCCATTTCTTGACTCTCTGCCCCTTTCCTGCCTAACCCTACCCAGCCCGTCCTTTGAAATCAGACTGATGCCTGGCACACCTAGCCAGCCACCCCGCTGAGAGGAGCTGGGAGGCTGTGTTTTGACCCGGCACTCCACATAGTTCCAGCTCCTTATGCCTCAATGCCGCATTGTTCCTGCGTTGAATGAAGTTCTGGAAAATGACTTTCAGATGTGAGCGTCCCCCCTCTGGGGCTGGTTTACCCTCCTGCACTGCCTCACTGACGTTTGGAATCCCATAAAAATTATCGTTGTTTGGCTCAGGATGAAAACGAAAAGACTCATGAGATAACATCTCAGATGACACAGGCTGATAAAATTCGAAATGCTTCGGCTTGTGACCACTGCTGAATAACTTAATTATTGCCTTGGAATCGCACTTACCTTTTTAGTTTGCTTCTTATGTGGTAACTCTCCCATCCGTGGGGTTATTTTAGTCAGTGCCCACAAATGACTGTGACCTTCCTTATCTGAACTCTGATCAGAAAACTGCCTAGTTCTCCTCAGTTTGTTGGGTGTGTGGTGCTTTCTTTCTCCTCCTCTCCCCCTCCCCTTCAACCAGAAAAGTAGCTGCTGAAAGCTGAACAGTTGCCATGGCAACCTCTTGGCAGCTTCCTCAGCGAGTAACAGTGTTGATTTCCCCGGCGGGTGGGAGGGGGTGGAGCTCTAAGGAGGTAAAGAAAGGTTACTGTGCACTTAGTTAATATGCAAAACCACTTACACAGTGCTGGGTGAGCAGTGAATAGTGCAAACAAAGCCGTGCTTGATCAGCTCACACTGATTTTGCACACAAGTACATCTGTCCAAGGATGCAGATGTTGGCTGGCTCAGAGAGAAATTTTGCCATTGGACAGGAAAGGACAGGAGAAGTCACTTTACAAGAGGTTAAACACGATTTTTGTAGTGGTTGGAGAGTGTGGCCAAAATAAAGGAAACAGGGTTCTAATTGCCTTGCTCTTTTTTTTTTTCTTTGTTCAAAGAAAAACATAGCAATCTAAATTGCAGGATGGTGTTTTCCTTGAAAATCTAACATACTGAAGTTCAAGTTTGCATCAATTAAACTCTATGTAAGATAAACCAATATGTTCAGATAGACGCAAGTATAGCATAATTTGGTTTGTGCTTGAACAAAACATACGGCTGAAGTGGCATCGCTCACCCCAGAGTTTACAGACAAAGAAGCAGCTGAGTAACTTAGGGCTGGGCTAGCGGGTATCTAATGTTGGATCTTTCTCTTCTCTCTGTCTCTGTCTCTACCCCTCTCCATCTCTCCCTTCCCCTCCCTCTCCCTGTTCTCTCTCTCTCTCTCTCTCTCTCTCTCTCTCTCTCTCTCTTCCCTACCCGACACCCCTTTCCATCCTTGCCTTAGTAACTCTGTGTTTGACTCCTGGGGCCTAGGCAGGTAGGAAGTCAAGGCCCCTAAGGGCAAGGGTCACCTGCATGAGCAGTGAGCAGACTGGCCAGCAGCTGAGGAGGCTGCAGCGAGCCCCACACCTCCTGGCCAGCAGCTTTGCATGTTAAAGAAGAGGCAGGCTGATGGAATGCTGCAGCGAGGGCAGAGGTCTGCCCAGCAGGTGTCACTAGGGATTTAAAGCTTACCAGACCTTAGGGACTAAGGCTAAGAAATGGCCATGTGATGATTAATGAAGCTCCCTTTCAAATATATTTTTGAGAGACAATACCTACGTTCTCCTCCCAACGGAAGTTATAAATGAAAGCTGAAGCTTAGCTGAAGATGAATAGATTCTGGACCATTCTCTCCAAGACTCTTATCTCCATTTATGAATCTTCATTCCAAATACCAGAGGTCAGAGAGTAGACTCACCAAAGGCACACTGCATCCAGGAGCAGGGGAAAATACACATGGCAAGCCAAAGCAAGTGCAAAACAAGTATTCTGATTGCTGCCCACTAGGTCAGTCTCCTTCCTGCCACATAGATGCTGATTTTGTGAGGGTTAAGATCAGAGAGCACTGTAAAACTGCAAATTTCCCAAGAGCCTCAATATAAATTAGGTCAGCTCATATTTTATTAGTGTTTAATACTTTTTTGACAAAGCTATATGAAGACTCAGTTTCACTTAAAATGTAATAATATTATTAACTTTCTAATTTATACACCTAGGAATATGAATATATATAATTTTATATTATATATACATATATAATTTTATATTATATATATAATTTCATATTATATATATACATAATATATATAATTTTCTTTCTTAAAAGTTACATTTTAGGTACTTCATCTCCCCTAAATACTTTCATTGCTCCCCGCTTTGTTTTCTCTGCCTAGAAGCTCAGGGCTTAAAATTTTCATCCTGAATTTCAGTAAACTTTCTACTACTCTTTTCTTAGTGTGTTTGTTTCTCATCATGACCCTCTACCTTGTATTGATCATTCTGGAATTTTAACATCTGTACTTCTTACTGTATATATGGTTTCATACCTATTTTAGTATATGTTCATATATAAGGAAGAAAGTAACCGGGTAGAAAGAATCAAGAGCTGGCCTGGCTTTCCCAGAATTCCACTTAGGATGAATTTATTGATCTTGCTTATCATCAGTTGTCTGGAGGTAGACAGAAAGAGAAAGCAGAAAAGTGGGTGGAGTGTGGGTACTCTAAGCTTAGCCTGTATGCCCATAGGAAGCTTCCCTGTGCCTGAGAAGTTGCATAAGGACAACATAAGCAGAGTAATAACCCTGGAAATGAGAGCCTCGGGACAAAGGTGCGAATGGTCAGGGACTCTCAGAGGGCAACTCGGTAGAACACTAGCTAGTATTGTTTCTCCATAATCAAAATAAAATTTCTACCAAGTAGTCATAATCCTCACTTGACACATTTGAGAAACCAAACCTCAAAAACATTGTCATAGGGTCACTTGGCATTGGATAACAAAGCTGGGACTAAAAGACAGGAGCCTGCTCATTTCCACTACTGATGGTAACTACAGTGCAGGAAGAAAAAAGAAAACCATGGTGCACTTAGGAGCAGCTTGCAAATGATCCTTTGTTTTCTGCTCTTTCTCCTGGGGAAGCCTCATCATAAGATACCACGAAGGACATTCCCACAAACAAAACCCCCAGTTCACAGTTATGCAATTAGGGCAGAATTTTATTAAGCTCTTAATCGGTCATTATAGCTGTCTCTATTTGATAAGAAAAAAAATAAATGACTTCAGCAGGATTGATGTCTACAGGACCATTTTCTAACCACAACTCTAAACATTTCTCTAATCACTTAACTGATGTTGTTTTAATGAGAGCTATTGTTATTATGTATTATTAATAAAAAAATCTACCATTACTATTAATATCACTTATGAAAGATTCTATAAAGAGCTTTGAGACTACACATGCAATTAACAGGAAGCCAATTTTTTTCCATAGAGTGAAAAAATCAGGTAAATCTAGCTATATACATTTGATCTCATAAAAAAGTAGTCCAAGTTAATTTTACATTCCCACAAGGAAAACCATGAGCTCCATGAATTATATGGAGCTCCTTGTACTTTCCATATAGAAAGAAATTTGGTGAGCTGAGAGAAATGTTCATAAGCCTCTAATCTCACGCCTGTGGCCATGGAATTTATTGGCTCTCATTTCAGAGAGCTCAGACTTATCCAAAAGATCGTATTCAATATGACTGAAAAACATATTTCTACTGTCAAATGGGATAGGGGATGATGAGTAAATAAGAATGGTGTCATAATTCTATGACACATTCTAAATACAGTCTGAGGGCTTTTTGTTTGTTTGTTTGTTTGTTTTTTCGAGACAGGGTTTCTCTGTGTAGCTTTGCGCCTTTCCTGGAACTTGCTTTGGAGACCAGGTTGACCTCGAACTCACAGAGATCCACCTGCCTCTGCCTCCCGAGTGCTGGGATTAAAGGCGTGCGCCACCACCGCCTGGCCTGAGGGCTTCTTAATGTTTCTGAGATCTGAGAACATGGGAGCTGTGCAGAAAACCCCTTTCCTGTCCTCCCTCCAGTGATATTCCTATGACAGGGATCCCTTGCGCCTCAGAGCTACCATCCTCCTCTATCTTCAAGCCCATCCTGCTTCTCTCTAACGCAGGAATGAATCAGAAGCCACAGGGCCCAGCCAAGAGAGGGGAGTGAGAATCCAGGAAGTCCACACGTGCTCTGCTCTTGGTGCCTCCTACATGAAGGTCAAGCTCTGCAGCTAGGGAAGGGTCACCCTAGCAGAATGAAACAATTTGCTCAGTATCTCAAGGAGCTCTGTATTCTAAAATGGCATCTCATGTTTATTATTTAAGAAAGGGGGCTTGTTTATCATGGCCTCTTATTCCTTGTTCTCCCTCTCTGTTCTTGATCCAGCTGGGATCTCCCGCTCCCCTAAGCTCTCTTTCCCTCGACCCTCGTCCTTCATTACCCCCACTCACGTCCATGTTGTTCATGTAGATCTCATCCATTTCTCTGTCATTGGGCAATCCCTGTGTCTTTCTTGGGGTCCTGTTTTCCAGGTAGCCTCCCTGGTGTTGTGAGTAGCCGTCCAGTCATCCTTGTTCCACAACTAGTATTCTCCTATGAGTGGGTGCATACCATGTTTGTCTTTCTGAGTCTGGGTTACTTCACTCAGGTCCAACTGGTGAGAAAGAGGAGGGTTTGTATGAGCAAGAATTGTTGAGACCAAGGTTGGATAAAGCACAGGGACAAACAGCCAAATGAATGGAAATACATGAACTATGAACCAATAGCTGAGGAGCCCCCAATTGGATCAGCCCCTCTGGATAAGTGAGACAGTTGATTAGCTTGATCTATTTGGGAGACATCCAGGCAGTGGGACCAGGTCCTGTACTCAGTGCATGAGTTGGCTGTTTGGAACCTGGGGCTTATACAGGGACACTTGGCTCAGCCTGGGAGGAGGGTACTAGACCTGTCTGGACTGAATCTACCAGTTTGAACTCAATCCTCAGGGGAGTCTTTGCCCTGGAGGAGATGGAAGGGGGGGAAGGCCAGGGGGGGGGAGGGGGGGGGAGAACAAGGGAATCCATGGCTGATATGTAAAAGTAAATTAAATTATAAAATAAAATTTAAAAAAAGAAAGGGAGCTTGTTTCAGAGCTCCTGAGTGGTAAATTTTGAAGAGTATTTATATCCTAGTCCAAGACTATGTTTCTGAATGATTTTAAAGGATTTACTGAATGCATATTTTTATCTGGCGTTAGGCTTTATGATGGGATTTCAAAGTATATGTGAGCTGAGTGAGCTGAGTGAGCTGAGAGCATAAAAGGTGAAGCTAGTTCCAATGGGACACATCAATATGAAAGGAAAGGAGCCTGCCTCCAAGCCTGATGACTTGAGTTGATCCCCAAGTTCCCTATGGTAGACAGACCAGGACTGGGACCAGGCTGTGGCATATACATACCTATCAATACATGCAATCAATCAAATGTAATAAAATGATTTTAAATAAAGATCATACAAGATCATAGACAAAACTTGAAATTTTTAATCTTGTTGTTTTGAGGTAGTGGAATTCAACTCGGTTCCTCATGAATGTTGGGCAGCTGTTCTACCATTGAACAACATTCCCAGCTCATTATCCCATTATTCCAGTTATCCCATTTTAACAGATATGGAGAGAGAGACACAGGAGTGGAGAGTGCTGAAAGTAGTGGAGGAAACCATAGATGAATCCAGCTACAACCTAAGCTCCCTGAATTCCAACTGAATGCTCCATCTGCCCATTAATGTATACTCTCTCATTAACTAGGAAAATTTCAAAACCCCTCGGAAGGGGTGGCTTCATGTGAATGTAGTGTGAATTCTTAGCTGATACCTCAAAAGCAACTTTTAGTTTGCTAATTTAAAAGTCTTGAATATACTATTGAACTTTATTTACCTATTCCAAGTTGTGTCTCAACTCAGAATGTAGTGGAAATGAGGTATTCATATAAGTTTTAGACTGTACTCATAGCTGTCCCTGGTAGTTTTAATGGTCAATGCTGTAGAGCAATCCTTTTCTACACGATAGATATGTATTACTCTCACTGGTTAATGAAAAGCTGACAGAATGGTAGCTGGGGAGGAAGTTAGGCAGGAAAGCCAAACTGAGAATGATGGGAAGAAGGAGGGTGGAGTCAGGAAAGGCACCAGCAAACTGCCCAGGAAGCAAGACATGCTAGAGGACATATAAAGCCATGAGCCATATGGCAATACATAGATTAATAGAAATGGGTTAATTTAAATGTAAGAGTTAGCTAGTAACAAGCCTGAACTATTGGCCAAGCATTTATCATTCATATTCAGCCCTGAATTGGTTATTTCCTGTCCCAGGCAGTCAGGACAGGAAACATCCTTTTACAGCTCAAGACAAAGCATCCTATTTACATTAGCATATTCATTAAGAAACATTGAAAGGACACTGCAAGTATTAAACAACATAGTCTAGAATGTTTCATAGGAAAGGTTTTCCTGTGCACGATGCATTCCGCACCTCCTCTGTTTTCTCAAATTCAGCAGGTTAGGAGACTGTGTAGATAGATGGTTTGTGTGGTAGGTTGAGGAATTGTAAATCTGGAGACTTTGAGTGCCTTCAAAACTATTCTTGCTAACTCATCACAGTTTATCAAAACATAAGACATGTTTTTATTTCATTGTAATAAAATCGAACAACATACTGAAAATTAAAATGAGAAAATAGAATTCTAGGATGTTAGAATTATAAAATATTCCATGAATTATATAAATGCATCCACAGAGGGAAACTGAGAGAGGAATAGTTAAATGTCTTCCCAGAAATCACACAGCATCAACTAAAGGACAGACACCTTAAATGGTAGTCCCCAACCTCAGACCTGGCAGGGTTCCATTATCCTTTCTGTGCATAAATGGGTGTTGGCATCGCAGAGTCTTGGGAGGGATGCCTCCTTCACACTGAGGCCAGGGTGGTATGCAAAGACCTAATGGTCACCACCCTATGGTCTTGGGGAACTTTCAACTACTAACATGCTTTGTTTGACCTCAGTCCCAGTCTCTGCATTGTGACTCCCCCAGGCAACACTGGCAAGATCATGTTGTATCAGCATGGAGAAAATCCACAGATCCTGTTGTCAACATCCATAAACCACATAGGCGTCAAAAAAGAGCCCTGGAGTTCAGTGTCTGGAAAGCCAGGCACCTTCTTAATCAGACCCTACCTGCTTAAGTGTGCAGAATCTTAAGGCTGAATTTTCTACTAAGCTGTGAGCTCTGAAGACGAATATTAAATTAGGCTTTGGAAATCAGTGTGTGCTCCTTCACAGAAGCACACTTTCATTTTAACATTTAATTATGAAGATGCCCCACGAGGAGCTTTGAGCTTGTGGCTGCCAGAAATTGAGTCATACATGGGAGGGCTACAGTGGAGCCGCAGCTTCCTTCTCCAGCCTCCTCCGGCTCACGTGCTATTTGACTGACCTTCTAAGGTTGACCGGACTGGACTTTTGAGGCAATCCTAGGTCTTCCCAGGCTGTGCTGTGCTTTTAAAAGTATGTTCATGGAAATGGCCTTGAATCAACAAAAGGGAGCCCCATCGGTCAAGCATTTCCAAGGCAAACCTCAGTGGCAGAAGCTAGCAGTATTAGCGCCAGCAATTCTATGTCTGTCTGAAGAGATGTCAACCAAGTTTCCATTTATTTCAAACTGCTGTGAGCAATATTGAATTATTGTGCAGGAAAAATATATTCCCTACCCACCAAGAAGATTGCAGCAATCTTCCAAAACGGAGAGTATTTTGTAACCAAGCACATAGATCAAAAATGGATTTATGTGAGCCACACAACTTGTACATATTTCAGTGTTGTTCATTTTATAGCCTTATTCCATTACGTTGACAGAAGAAAATAGTTGTCTGCTCCTAAATTTGGCTTCTGGCTAATTTTTAAACATATTTATAGTTTTGTTTAATATATATACATACACACATATAAATATCCTAGTACTTTATTTTTGTTTATATGATCTTCTCTGATTAATAACTATACATCACATCCAACATGTGGTTAGGTCTTTCTCCATACTGTCATAGCAGAAATGTGAACCTTTTACAAGTCTACATTCTTATCGTCTCAAGGTTCAGAAGGAGAGACAGGACAAAGTAACTTTAACCATTCCTCTGATAACTATCACTGCAAAACTGCCACAGTGCCTAGATTTATGTCAACTTGTCACAAAGTAGAGTCACTTTAGAAGAAGGAACCTTAGCTGAGAAAATGCCCCCACCAGATGGCCTGTGAGAAGGCTGGTGGTGCATTTTCTTGATTGATGATTCATGTGGGAGGGCTCAGCTCACTGTGGATGGTGTTCCCCTTGGGCTGTGGGTCCTGGGTGCTATAAGAAAGCAGGCTGAGCAAGCCACGATAAGGGAGCCAGCTTAGCAGCACTCTTCCATGGTCTCTGCATCAGCTCCCATTTCTAGGCTCCTGCCCTGAGTTATCTCAGTGCTGGGAGGCTACTTGGAAATGTAAGTGAAATAAACCCCTTTCTCCTCAAGTAACTTTTGGTCATGGTGTTTTATCACACAATAGAAACAATAAGCCACTTTATCATGCTATCATAAAAGTAAATGGCGTTCACATCAAACACAATTTCTACTCAAATAGTCCACATGGTATAACCAGAAGCAGCCCCATGTGGATTATTTGAGATGATACTTTTTGAGGGTTTTTTTTGGGGGGGGGGGCAGGCAGAAGGTGTTACTGTTGTGGCTGTTTTGCTGTTTGGGCATTTTGTTTGAGACAGCATCTCACCCTAACTCTCTAGGCAGCCCAGACTGACCTAGAACTCACAGCAGTTCTCTTGCCTCTGCCTAGATGTGCTGGGAATCAGGCATGCATCACCACACCTGACTGATACCTTTTAAAACAGAATAACAAGTTTAATTGTTATTTAAAAAGTGGAAATTTAAAAGCAAAGAAAAATGGGACAGAATAAAATATAATGAAGCATAGACATACAAGACCTATGGTCTAGAACAAACCTAATGGCCAGTTAGTAATAGATTACAAATAGATGTTTTCCCCAGTACAAGAAGAGAGTTCTAGCCATACCACACAGCGACTGAAGAGGGTAGGCTTATTCTTGAGTTTGTTTTCCTGAGATCTTTTTCATATGGTTTTTATAGTTGTAATATTTGGCCAAAAACTTTTCAGTGTGGTTTCAACCACAGCTAAACTTTTCAGAAACCTCTTAGAGGAAAATACAGATGACATGGAACAGTGTTTTTTGTGACCTTCAGACAACAAGCCAAATGCTCCCACTGGTAGCCATCCATTAGGGTGCTTTCTACTAACAACTTGCAGAAAATCCAGAATATAAACAGAGGTCATGACTGGATCCCAGAGTGATTCCTTTGCAGGTGTCTCTTTCATTGGTCTTCCCCTGACACCCAAAGCCACAACATTCACTGCAGTGGGATAGAACTGCTTACGTGCTTGTCAATTCCATGGGTATATTCTCTGTATTTCTGGTTAAATCAGGTCATATGGGAAGCTCGCTTCCCTGACCAGGCAGGCTCTTTATTAGTCATCTAGGGAACTGATTTTAAATGTGTGATGTTTCCAGCGGGTTCCAGGGACCTCGCTTTGGGGATGAGAAAAGACAAAGGTAGTCATTAGACTGGCTACAGAAATAAACATTAGATATTGACAGTTTTCAGTCAGGATTTTGGAAAGCAGAGCAGATTTCTTACCTTCTCTGTGTATCTGAGCTCTCAAACATGGAGGAAGTAAGAGCCAGATTTGCTGTTATCCTGAGGGTAGGTGATTATTTACTGGGCACAGTAGCAACTTAATACAGGAAAAGAAGTTTGACTATGCTCACCAACACCCAGCATGGGCTTAGAAAGGAAGATCTGCATGTGCATTTCCTCACAGTGGCTGACAGAGAAGAGCATGGTTGCTCAAATCCATTCCTCCTCCCATAGCCCAGACTGAGGGCATTTAACCCATTCAGTACTCCCAGGGCACTCTGCTTAAGGCCCTTCTACATCTCTTAGCATTCAGACCTTCCTCTGTCCTCACAGGTTTGCCCAAACATTTAATTATCTTTGCCCTGCCCTCTCCTATGGTGAATCTAAGCTTTTCACAAGGAATTTGAGGATCTTTAAAAACCTCAGACTAAACCATCTTAATAACACTTGCTCTTTCCCATTATGTTCCTTGTGCTCTTTCTCTTTGAGCTCAAGGTGGAGTGAGGGGGCGAACAGTCCTGGTAATGTATTTTCCTCTGCTGTGTGGTTTTGTTCCAGCTAACCTCTCAGTCTGGCATGTCTCCACCTTTTAACTCCATTGGTTACAGACCTAATGTTCCCAGTACTGTGCTTACCGTGCTGAATTAAGCTCTGCACTTGAATTACCCTCCTCGAAGAGCACTTATGACTAAAGGAAATGTCAACAAAGTCTCTGTTTATTTCAATCCATTGTGAAAGATGCTGAATTATGCTGCAGAAAAGTAGGAGGTTTTTTTTTTTTTCTTACCCACTAAAAGTCAGATCATACTTTACACCGTAAAAGGTTTGGTTTCAGAAGCTCATTAACATTTCGTCCAGGCAGCCAAGAGTCTAAGCACAAATGCAGGAGCCAAATATAATACCATCAGGTAGAGCTGTCTAGTAACAACTGCAGAGCATGGTGGGACTTCCTATACCCCCTTAGGGTTGAAAGTCCCATGTCTCTCCTCTAGTGGATTTAAAGGATGGGTCATCCCAAGAGGAAAGGGGTGTCCAAAGTGGAAATCTTTAATGCTTTCCCATTTTATCCCCCCAAATTTTTAGATGACTCAGGATATATACTTCTATTAAATGGGTTTACAAATCAAATATACTGATAAAGACATAAAAATTTTAGTTTAGAACAATTTTTGATAATCATTTAATTTCATTCTTTGTTAAATATGAAGGCAAATTTGCACAGTAATTAGATGGATGTGCTTATTTGATTTTACTTAAGTAAATCTTGGCTGAATATTCAGTATTTCAAGATATAGAACACCTTCAGCATTTTCAGAAATGATTGATATTTTTATTTTATCACCAATGTTGAAAATGTTGCTTTGCATAAATACAGAATACAAGATGGTAGAAGGATATTTAGGACCATTTCAAAAGTTGTTAGAAATTCTGTCCTAATCCCAAACCCAAATTCACTTCATGATATTTGATAAAAACAAGTCAAAAATTCAAACAGCAACTTTCAAAAAAGAAAACATTATAGAACAATATAATTTCAAGATATATTAATATGATGCTAATGCTTATATGCTGTGGAGTGACGATTATTAAAAGTCTTAGCATTCCATAATTAAACCATTATGTGTGTAACAGCAGAAACTTTAAATGCACAGTAAAAACATTATAATCCATACCATACATCAGATTTGAATCTGAGCCATGGTGTTGCAGGCAGCATTCATTGGCATTATGTGGCGTGATGGCATGTGTATATAAAACGCACATGTTGTGTGTTTAAAACCTAGGCTACAGTGGAGACATGAGATGCAAGATGAGCCGGCCTTGCCAGAGTCACCTCGGATTCATTATGAATTTGATTTTGAATTCAATTTTTGGTCATTGCACACTCAGAACCTTTTACTGTTGCTCAATTTTTTACAACCCCACATTGACCTAAGTGACCTCAGATGGGATCATGCTGTGACCTCATGGATTAAGAATCTCTGGTCCACATTTCCTTTTGAGGGTGTAACCTATCTATTGGTATATGGGATGTAGCTAGGGGCTGTGTCCTGTTTCTCCCCCAGAATTAATACTAGCAGCTCTCCTTGGGTAGAGGAGAAGAAAAGAAGTATTTCCTCTTCCTAGCAAGATGATAGATCATCTCCCCTCAGTGGTAAAAATGAGGAGCCAAGGGATCAACATTCCTTCTTAGACATGACAATCTAATATAATTATATAAATGAATCTCAAAATGAGATGCTGAAATGTGAAAATAATAGACAATGAATTTTGAAGTGAGGTTTTAAACAAGCCACCGTAGTAGGAAGTTAATTTTTCAGATCCCGAGATGACAACACAGCTCTTAACAAGTTAGGAGGAAGCCAGTCAGATGTCTGGGTATACATCTGTAATTCCATTCTTTGTTGGAGGTGGGTGGGGGATTGAGTCAGAAAGTTGAGAGTTCAAAGCACACACAAGATAGAAGGAACTGGGGAAAGTAAATATGGAAACTAAGACAAGTTTTTGGAGAGAGGGCATGCTTTGTATCTAGTCAAGAAATGGCTTTTTAAAAGACAACTCCAAGAATTGAGTCTCCATCCTTAACTCACTGTTTGGTATTGGTACACCTGTGCCTTCATTGTTGCTTAGCAAGAAAGTCTAAGTCTACTGGCAGCATTGTAGAAGAATGAAAGTACGTTGTTGCTGAATCGGCATTCATAGAGAGACCAATCATTTAGGTGAGGTGGGAGAAAGATGGGTGTAGGATAAATGAAGTGTCCATTGGTCTAGACATAACCAAGTGTGAGAAAGAACACTTATCTTGGGTTACCTTAGGTCCTGCCCTAAAATGCTATACAAAGTAAGAACAGACTTTTTAGCAGAAATACCCTGGCAGAATCACTGAACCCCCAGAGCTGAGAATAGAGAACAATCAGCCCAGTTAGGCAGAGAAGTCTTTAGCCATTTCACAGGTCAAGGGAAGGATGATGGGAAATCAGAGAAGGAGAGGATACCCCAGAAAACTGCAAGACCCTGTACCAGGAAGCATCATCATTGAACATCCAGGCAGAGAATAGCTCCATGTGGAACACAACAGTAATAGGATTGTAAGGAGCAACTTGGTCCAGCCTATCTTTATTCTCATCTTTTTCACACAACTTTTGACCTTGAAATAGCAAGAAAATTCCATGAATGATAGGAATCAGATGAGTCTAAGTCTTGAACTTCCAAAGTCAGGCAAATCTGGATGTGAGTGGGAGACCCATCATCTGGAAAGCAAAGGTATTTGTTGACATTTCATGGTTCAGTCATCCTAATTACTAAGATGAGAGAACATTCATGTGCCCTGAGTTAGGGTCTTTTATGCAATTTTTAATTTAATTTATTTGTTTTGTTTGGGTTTTGGTTTTTTAAGACATGGTTTCTCTGTGTAGTCCTGCCTATCCTGGAACTCAGTTGCCCTTGAACTCAGAAACCTGTCTGCCTCTGCCTCCCAAGTGATGGGATTAAAGGCATGTGCCACTACCTCAGACTTCAATTTTTAAATTTTGAGATCCCATAATGATGAGATACCATGAGATTTCTCCCTTCTAATTAGCTTTTCTATTGATATTGTCATTGCTCAGGTCTGATTTAAACATCCATATTGTTGAAGTATCATGGTGCAGCTTCTCTGTCATTTCTAGGAGACACAATCTCACAGCAGACTTCTTGTTTCTCTGGCTTTTGCAATCATTCTGACCCCTCTGAGATGTTCCCTGAGCCTTAGGTGCATCTGTGTTGAAGATGAATAGTTTGCAGGCAGGCTCCTCACAATCAGTTGATCTCTTCATTATGACCATTTGTGGGTTTTGTAATAGACTCCATTTGACTAAGAGACACTTCTTAGGTTAAGAGTAAAAGGTACACTTATCTGTGGGCACAAAGATAGGTTTTGGAATGCAGTTAGTAATTATGCTGCCTTAGTAAAATTGCAGTAGTAGGGTTCTTCTCTAGGACTCATGAACTTACTAGCTTCAAATAATTGGCTAGGTTTCTAGTACCAGGCATGATTTCCTTCCTGTTGAGGGAATCCAATTTGACAGGTACTGGTTACTGCCCAAATATAAGTCCCACTCTTGCACCGTTAGGGTATCTTACCATGCTAGTCACTATTATAGTTCATAGGCATCACAGCTAGATGAGTTGAATGCCTCCTTCCCTGGGCAGCTGCATAGCAACTTCTGGTACTATGTATGAAAGCTAGTCTGGAAGGAGACCTTCAGGTTCCATCCAACTAGAATATTCTGAATCCTTTGTCCAAAGTATATAATGCTTTCACTAATAGGGACTTACCAACAACCAACTGCAATAGCAATAGCATGTGTCATTTGGGGAGTCACTTAGACTTTCTTCACCAACAAGTCAAATCAAAGATTTTCTGTTTCGTTTTTTTGTTTAGTTTTTGTGCCAGGAACTGGGGGTTCTGTTGCATAGTCTATGGCCCTTGTGGGGAGCCTTTTCAGCCCAAGTGGCATAACTTTATTTAAAGTGTGTGTGTGTGTGTGTGTGTGTGTGTGTGTGTGTGTGTGTACAAATACTTCTATGTATTGTAGCAGGAATCTTAAATGGTCTTATTAATAAAATCAAACCTGAAGCAGGTATTGGGGTGAACTGGAATATCAGAGAAGCCGAACAGGCCACAGCCACCTCACCTTGCCAGTTCCTCAGCTGATCCTGTTTCCTCAGGCTGGAAGCCTCGGAGTCCTCATCCAGAATGAATCTCAGCTGAACTGCTGCTAGAATCCTGAATGCTTAACCAGCCAAAATGCTTAACCAGGCCAAATGCTTGCCCAGGCCAAATGCTTCTAGTTTCTGGTCCTCACGCCTTATATACCTTTCTGCTTTCTACCACCACTCCCTGAGATTAAAGGCTTGCTTTCTGGGATTAAAGGTGTGTTTCACCACGCCTGGCCATTTCCAATGTGGCCTTGAACTCACAGAGATCCAGAGGGATTTCTGTCTCTGGAATGCTAGGATTAAAGGCGTGAACTACCACTGCCTATCCTCATGTTTAATATTGTGGCTGTTCCGTCTCTGACCCCAGATAAGTTTATTAAGGTACACAATATTTTGGGGAACACAATATCACCACAATGTATCATATACAATGTTAGGTAAATATAAAATAATGTAATTCCTTGAGGGTTTACCGAACATACTTTGTATTATTCATCCCTCTTCCTTCACTTTCTTTCTGTATCTACCTACCTCTTCCCCCTCACCTAAATTCCTCTCCCAGTTTTTCTCATCCTCCCCCTCTTCATTTCTCCTACATATTGCCTTGACCCTCTCTAGCCCTACTCCATGGCCCCCCTTTCCCTTTCCTGGCTTGGAGAAGTGAGTCTTTAAAGTCATGAGTTCATCCAAGGGAAGGGAATAATAGCCTTACTGGGTGCACTTCAAGGATCTTTGGAAAATCATTTGTAGCTCCTTGATAGCTGTATTTTTTCAACAGGCTGCTCATAGTTGCTTTGCATCTACTCTGGTATTCCCAGTGGCAGCAGCTCAGCCTTGCTCAGCTTTGTGCTCTCACTGCCTGTTCCGGCACCTAGCTCATGCTTAAATACATGCTGGATCACACAAGGAAGAAGAATTCCATGCTTACCGAGGATCAAACACAGAGAGTTACAAGATTATGAGGGAAGAGAAACCACACACTGTTAGGTAGAATGAGAAGATTTCACAAACCTAGTCATATTTGATGTGGCCATACAAGACCAGTATCATTGTATTAGCTGCTTACTATCAGAACTATCAGAATTCAAGAAAGGCAACAGCAGGAGGAGGAGGACAATGTACAGCTGAAGACCCACTGGCTTTCATAAATGAAAGATGTGACCATTCCATGGATGGCAAGGTGGAGCCAGGTGTTACATCACGAACTAAATGTGAATAGAGTGTAGGAGGGTAGCCATAATGAGACTGGAAAATGCCAAGGTCATCAGACTGCTGGCAGGTCCTGAGACAGAAACAAAGGAGGCTTTTTGGAGGAAAGTAGATGAGAAACCCATCAGAGGCTCATCCGGGCAGTACTGTACACATCATCAGGACGAAGCTGTCCAATCAGAAGAGACCAGTGTCTGTCTGAAGTTTAGCATGAATTCCTATTGCTACTATAAAAGGACTCTGCTTCTCTGATCATCAGCTTTTACAAGCATGAGAATTAGCTTACCCTCATAGTAGGAGTTAAAGGCAAAGCTAAGGGAACCGAACATCAGACTTCAATAAGGAGAAGAAGCCGATGGGAAGAGAATGAAAACGGCATAACCTGACAGATGGGTTTAGCTGAGTCAAACCGACTGGGTTAAATAAGATTAATAGTTAACTATCCTGTATACCTTTGATACTCTAAACCTCTAACCTTGTTTTAAATCTTGTTTCGTTCATTCAAACAGTTGACCCTTGCATCCCATTGAAACCAATGCTACTTCAGAGAACAGAAGGGCAAGGTTGTTATTTAAAGGAAGTGAAATATTCTGAGGGAAATGCCCTCCATTTCCCCAGTTGGTGGAAATAGAAAGTTACGTGAATGGAATAGCATGACAGATGACTGGAATGCCTGAGTTTAGAAGTTGTTTTCTGTCGCAAAAGATCATTTTTTACATTATTATTTATTAACACTTCAGACTGAACTAAGAGACTTTAGAGAGAACTAAGTCACATAAGACGGAGAAAATGGAAAATAAATAGTGAACTGAGCCTGGTGGTGCACGTCTTTAATCCCAGTACTTGAGAGGCAGATGCAGTCAGGTCTCTGAGTTCCAGGCTATCCTGGTCTATGGGGCAAGTTTGAGAATAGCTGGGGCTACACAGAGAAACTGCCTCAAAAAACCTAAAACTAAGTAATAATAATAATAATAATAATAATAATGATAATGTGTGATAAAAAAAAAACTTTAAGCCCCTTCTAGAAACGTCATCCGTTATTTTGTGTGTGTGTGTGTGTGTGTGTGTGTGTGTGTGTGTGTGTGTGTGTGTTACTGTGGATCGGCCATGGAAGGTTTAATAAAGACTTCCAGTCTGCCTGGAATACACAAGCTGTTTCAGAAATCAGGGGAGGAACATGAATTGAGTGGTGACTTCATGCTGGAGCCTACACAACTCACCTCATTTCACCTCCATAAAATCGCTCTAAGAGATGACCAGCATTCTACCATCTAAGAAATTGAGGCTCAAAGACAGCATGTTAAACAGACATCCAAAGCAAGATGTGTGGCAGAACCAGGACTGAAATCCAGATGTGTCCAAAAATCAAAGCCACACTGCTACCACATGTGAGCATGCTCTTGTGCATAAAGAGCAAGCAGAAAGAGAACCAGGAAAGCACAAGTCCTCCACAGAATGGTTTAGTATGGGGTGGGTACTCCTTATAACATTGTGATCCAGTGAAGAGAGATGTCACGTTATCTTAAAGCCACAGGACAAACCTAAAAATTAAAGAGTAATATGCAAGGTTTATAGATAATAAGACCTCACCAAAGGAATTTAAGGACTGGATTACTGGAGGATGTGCAACACAGATTTTTAACTCATATTCAACACAAGTGAAATTTTATAAACATGATCCTAAAGAAGTTTATATAGGGAAAATAAGTGTGCAGGAAGCAAATACTTTTGAGAAAAGAGTAAAGTAAAAGACTGTGTCCAACTATAGTTTAAGTATGTGGTAAAGTTCAGTGATGAAAACAGTATTATACTTATTTGGGAAGAAACTCAAACAGAAAAAGGGAAAATTCACAAATTAAATTCAACAATTTACATGTTATATACCATTACAGTAGTTTTCTAGCTCTCTAAAAATAGGTAATTCAGCAAATAATTTGAAGACAAGTGATTACACTATTTGAAAAAACTGAAGAATTTCCCTGTTGAAGTGAAAGCAGGGTCACATAACACCTCTACTTAAGACTCTCATGTTTCCCATCTCTCGTGGTAAAGGGTTCAACCTTACCTTGAAGGTCTTACATAACGTAAGTCATATATTCTCCTAAATTCATTTCATGTTGATCTCATCTTGTGTCATTATGCCTCAAATATTTGGCCCAGATGCTGAACCTCAGACAATACAGAAAAGCTCTGAGCAT
>CABHPQ010002171.1:0-49702 GCA_902168405.1 Peromyscus aztecus
TTATAGCCTGAAGAATGAAAAGATAGCAACCACTATAGTTATCTTTATGTTCATCAAAACACCTCTCCTGTTTTTTAAAATTATCTTTTTTTTTCTGTATATGAATATTTGCTTCAATGTATGTATCTGCACAGCTGTGTGCCTGGCCAGAACAGCACATTGGATTTCCTGGACCTGGAATTACAGATGGTTGTGAGCCACTATGTGGATGCTGGGAACTGACCCCTAGCTCCTCTGCAAGAACGGTAAATACTCCTAAGCATCCAGCCATCTCTCTGGTCCCAACACTGTTGTTTTACTCACCTTTCAAAACAGACTCCAAGTGCCTTGGCAATGTCATTCAGCAGAGAAGGATTTAGGACACATAATCTGGCCTCTGTTATTTAACAAGTATGCATCAGAACACCTACCATATGTAAAGAATCCCACTTGGAAGAGATGGTTTGATGGAAAAACAAAACCAGTAACAACTTCTGATGCATTAGTGTCTACTAGAACTACTGAAATTATTGCGTTGAGCATATCTTCAAAGAGGAAAGTATAATGGGGACAGCAATGGACAGGGAGCATCATCAAATGACAGATACAGCTGAACTGAGAGCGGAAGGAAGAACGTGAGAAGATTCTTGGGGTGTAAGGGCCACTCTAAAGCTGGAAGGAGTAGTACATCTGCGGGCGGGGGACCCCATTTGGCAAGCTCATCTAGTTATACAACAAAAGTCAGATGTTCCTCCTGCAAAAAAACAAAATATCCCCCCCCCCCCCAAAAAAAAAAAAAAAACCTCCTTTGGTTTCCTTGTTACGAGTTTTTCAGCTAAGGCAGCATGTATTGGTAACTTGAATTGCTAAACGGTCTTATTGATAAAAAATAAAACAAAAAACCAGAACCAGATATTGAGGTGAAAGCTGAAAGATGAGAGGGATAGAACAAGTCAGCCACTCTAGGAAATCTTCAGCCCAAGAGAGAGCTAGTTCCTATTGCCTCAGACTGAATACCTTTGGGTCCTCACCTCTGAGGGTCTCAGATGAACTGCTGGTAGAAAGCCTCTAGTTCCTGGTCCTCACGCCTTATCTACCTTTCTGCTTCCCGCCATCACTTCATGGGATTAAAGGCGTGTGTCCTTCCCAAGCAAAGTCATGAGATCTGAATTCCTGGGATTAAAGGTGTGTGCCACCACTGCCTTGCTCTGTTTCCAGTGTGGCCCTGAACTCACAGAGATCCAGACAGATCTCTGCCTCCCCAATGATAGGATTAAGGGTGTGTGCCACCACTGTCTGGCTTCTATGTCTAATCTAGTGGCTGTTCTGTTCTCTGATCCTCAGATAAGTTTTATTTGTTAGAGCACAAATAAAATATCACCACATTTTAAAATTCTTTATTTCCCATGTCATTCTACATTGCTTTGTAGACATCACCTTCGGCTTTAAAGTTTTCAAATTAAAAGTGATAATTGAGAATGAGAGCATACTGTCCTTTAAACCCTCCCAATTAAGACTTTAAAAATATTTTCGTACAATTTTTGTTGTACTATGGAAGATTATTATGTAAATATCATCAGTACATAATTCAAATTGAGAGAAGGTTCCAAAGTTAGGCGTTTTCACACTACAGTTGAGTTTCACTCAATCTTTGATGTTCTCACCAGCATCTTATTTTAATATACTTTTTTTTTAATCTTTGGCCAGCAAATGCAGAACAGCTAAAACACAATGTTAAAGGCTCAGCAGTGCATATCTGATTGAACAACCAATAAACAAGATACAGTGTTTCATTTTCCCTGAGACTTGGGCCTCATTTCCGCAAAGACAGATTGTGGAAGTAAAAATTTCTCATCCTGAGAAAACTAGTTTATTTTTTGTCTCTGACTTTCTCTAGCTCCCTATAGGCCTTTGTCATGCTCTCTAAAAAGATTGGGTGAGCCTAGGGAACAAAACGTGAAATTTTCACTCTGTGTTTTCCACAAGCTAGGAATTTATTTCCCTGAGGGGAAAAACATGAAGTAAATGGATTACTTTATATATAAATCTATAAGCAGGAGTCAGACCTCTGTCTTTTGCCATGATATATATAGATTGTCTTAGTATCCGTGGCAACACTGATTCATAGATGTATGCTGCAGAGCTCACAACATGATTTAATTTTTTGTTAATTAGTCAACACTCAGAATTTAGGTGTTAATAACATAAAGTTTGCCGTAATAAACAAAGGAAACCATATATTAAGGCAAGTCTGACAGCTCTGAACCCACAGTGACCATTATCAGCCTTTGTTACCACGTCCATCTGACCTTCTGCATTTAGGCATTTTGTTGTTTCAACAGCTGTATTGTTCATTTATTCTGTTATTTCGTGTGTGAGAAAGTGATCGGACACATCGAGAGTTGTGAAGAGCTTAAGGTATTTTCCCTACTTGCAAGTTAGAAAGGTGTAGTAGACACCCCACAGTTCCATGGATGCTAACAGAAGACATGGAACTCCTGGATCAACAACAAAGGCAATGGCCATAGTCACCAGTATGGGCTAATAGCAGTCCCAGGAGTGTAAATTTCTGTAGGGGGATGTGGTTAAGGTCCATGACAGCTACACACAAAGGGTTAGGTCACACGCGAGAAACTCGGAGTTCACAGTAGCAGAGTCTCTTGTGTTAGGTGTAAACATTCTCGCCGATCGCCTCCAAGCAGCCCCTTGCCACACCTCAAATGAAAACTGCCTTTCTGTTCTTGGGATGGACACTCTCCTTACTCTTACAGGCTGCCCACTGTACAAAGTTTGGTAGTTGGAAGATGTGCGTGAACAAGGGATGAGGGATGACTGCCTCCCAGGGGAAAGACTGTTCGTTCAACAAGGTTCCCGGAGAGGTTCCTCCTAAGAAAAAACTCCAAGGGCATCATCTTACTCACAGACTGTGCCTTACGCATACTGAAGTCTTTCAGCTTGTTCGTGGGTAAGCAGAAATTTTTTTGACTCTCTGTCAAATGGTGTTTAGGACAATTATTGAACTCTCTTGTTCTATCCACTGCTTTCTCCCACCAATCCTCCTATTTTTTTTTTCTTGTTGTATTCTATTTCAGAAACCATTGGTAGCTAGCTATATTGTAAGACTAAATTATTAACATTGTTAAAGTATTTCTGTTATCTAACTTATTTCTTTAACATCATTGGTCTGTGTTGGCTGAGTTAAAGGTATAAAGGAATGTTATCTTTCCCTATGTGCAACACACAAATCTTACATGACTTTAAACTTGTCGATGATTAAATTTTATCAAAATGATTATATTAATTGTTCTTTTCCAAACATAACTACAGAAATCTTAATAACACATACAAATTTTACAGAAAAACCCCAAATCAGATTTAATTATGGTACACTTACATACCTTATAATTTTTTTTAACTTGCTTTTGGAGATTAAATAGTCTTCACCTCTTATGTTTTTCCTTAAAATACTTTTAGATTTTTATTTATTTTACTTTATGTACTTGAGTGTTCTGTCTGCATGTATGTATACCACATGCATGCCTGGTTATGATTGATATTCTCATTCCCTAACTCCTCCAACATTTATTAATTAGAATCCTATTAAGAATAATTGTTCATTGCTCTTTTTTCTTTCTGAGACAGGGTCTCACTATGTAGCTCTGACTGTCCTGGAACTTACTGTGTAGAACAGGCTGGCCTCAAACTCACAGAGATCTGTCTGCCTCTGTTTCTCCGTGCTAGGATTAAAGGTGTGTGCCACTGCTCCTGGCCATAAAATTTTGCTTTTGATGAATATATCTTCAGGCAGTAAGATAAAAATCTCTTAAACTGAAAATAACAAAATAAATATATTTCTCATATGTGGATGGCCATTACTGTTTTCTTACTTATATGATCTTATGGATGTTTTTAGAGTGTAGTATTTTATTGATATTGTTACTTATTTTGTTACTCTATTTGTTCTAAGGTTGGTCACGGGGGATATTGTTAGGTTGGCTTATATGTCTTAAATATGCGCTGTGCTTATAATTCATTAAAAGATATATTTGTGGAACACTTCCTAACTTCATCATTCTATTGGTGTCCAGAGCCTAAGTAGCATCTTCATGTTGCCTCTAGTGTTTGCCATTCAAAACAGTTTGTAGGAGAAAAGATTTGAAGAATTTCCACGCCCTCTACTCACTTTAACCTGAGGGCTCCCTTCTTCGCCATCACCATTACTCACTGTCTCTGCCCATGCTCTGCCATGTCTACATTTCTACCTGATTTCCGTTAATAACCAAGCAAACAACTTCAAGTCCTAGTGATGGGTCGGTCATAGTGTGGGAAAATGATGGTCGCTCTGTTCTGAAGGTCGTATCTTTCCCTCCCCCTGAGTTCTGTGGTTGAAATCTAATCATCGGTGCTCACTGCAAGCACTCCAAAGAGACCTCAAAGTGCTGCCTTGTCACTTCTGCCCTGGAGGGATGCAGTGAGATGCTGCAAGAAGCAGAGAGCACTTTCTCACCTTGCCCTGAACCTGCAGGCAGCTTGATCTTGACTTTGTTTCTTTCCAAAATGAATGACTAAACTCCTGATGTCTATAATCTGCCTAACTGTTGGCATTTTATTAGAAGAGACAGAATAGATTTAGAGATGTCTCCATGGCTTGTTAAAGACTTACTTTCGAATTAAATGGGGCATAAACTGCTGCCGCGGTTACAAAGGGAGGCAGCGTTAAGAGTGTATTGCAGTTTGTTAGGTCTATCTGAACACCATTCAATGAGCAATGAAAAAAAACATTACTATCCTAAAGCGAATTTATTTCTCTTTTTCCTCTTTACTTTCTTCTCTCTCTCCTTTTTTTTTAAAAAAAAAATTGAAAATAGATTCTTATTTCATACAACGCATCCCAACCACAGTTTCCCCTCCCTACACACCTCTCAGCTTCCCCTTCCCCTCCCCTTTTCCCCCTCCCAGATCCACTCTCCCTAAATTTCCCCAGAGAAAGGAGCAGGCCTACAAGAGAGGACAACCAAACACAACAAAACAAGACACAAAAAGACAACAAGGCGAAAGCTCTCATATCGAGGATGGACAAGGCAACTCCATAGGAGGAAGAGAGTGCCAAGGGTTGGCAAGAGTCAGAGACATACCTGCTCCCATTGTTAGGAGGCCCGCACAAACACTAAGCCAGCAGCCAGAACATTGATGCAGAAGACAAAAGTGATGCAGAAGACCGAGTTCAAACCCATGCAGGCCCCATATGCTTGCCTCTTGAGCTTCTGTGAGCCCATATTCACCCTGCTTAGCTGATGCAATGGGCCATGTTCTTCTGGTGTCCCCCATCCCCTGGGACTGCTACTATTTTTCATCCCCCTTTTCTGCCGGATTCCCCAAGCTCTGAGGGGAGGGACCCTTCATTTTTCCATTCCTTTCCCCACATTAATTTACATCTAGTAAAAATAAGGAGAGAGACTAGAGATCTAATGAAAAAATGAAAACATCTGATATTTTCCATCATGGTGGACAGAGAATAGAAAAATGGGTAATTCTATGGTTTGTGTGCAGACATACATTGGCTTTATTGAATTCTGTCTCATTAAAAGATGAGTAAAAAAAAGGTACATCAGGAATCATGGGAATAAACAATGTATAATGAAATAAATGGCATAAGTCTTCTTAGGATTGGTTGCAGCACCAAAAGACTATTTAAAGAATTCCTTTTGGATACAAGACTTCAAAAAGAGAAGCTAATAAAATAAAAAAAATGAAAACGTTAATATGGAAAACAGAATGGAATAAAAAATGTTAGAGTTAATATTGAAAATACCATTAAGATTTAAAAATACCTTCAGAAATGGTTTCTTTTATGAAAATAATACATCCACTGAAAATAAAGGAGAAAAATACAGAAGTACAAATGATATTATGAGAAATAAGAATGACAATATAATAAATATGTTGAAATGGTAAAAATGTATAGTAGAGAAATTTAATTGATATAGTTGATTTGTAAAAAAAGAATGGGTGAGATAGTTAAGTAACTATACTTAGAAAATGTGAAAAACCGGTTTTCTTTGAATGGAGATATAATGAAGAATTTTGTTTTTTATTTTGTTGTTGTTCATCTGCATTTAGTTGTTTTTATTAATACATATTAGCAGTGGATTAAATATTCCAGACAGGATAGCTCTTAGGTGTCTGCCAGATTCTGACCACAAGATTTTCCTCAGCTGATCATAATATGGATTTGCTTTATGTGTGCTTTTTGTGTAAAGAGCTTTATTTAATAAACATTTATTAACATTGAATTTAAAGGGAAATTCTCTCATATCTGAAGTAAGCTTCTTCAGCCTCCTTATTTGGGGTTGGAGAGATGGCTCAGTGGTGAAGAGCATTTACTGATCTTGCAGGGGACCATGGTTCAGTCCCCAGCACCCACATTGGATGACTTACAACTAGTGTACCTGCATTTCTAGGACATCCAACTCCTTTGCCTTCTGACCTTTGAGGGCACTTTAATATACGTGTGCACAGACATGTACACACACACGCACACACACATGTACACAAATAAAATCTTTAAAAATACGTGCTCAGAATTTCTCATTAAAGTACATAATATCTTTTTGTATTTGCGAACTCTGTGAAGTGCTTCATGAAATGTTTAGAGGCATTTTTCAACAACAACAAAAGCAAAAAGTACACCTCACGCCACGAAACAGACACCCCTAAGTAAACAAGTTTACTTTAAAAATATTACTTATTCAAAAATTTCTCTTTTTGGATTAAATATAATTACATTTCTTCCCCCTTCCCCTTCTTCCCCTTTAAAACCTCTCACAGATAAGTGTGTAGTTCTTACCACTTATCAAAAAACTTTTCTATGCAACAGACGGAGATCATTATAGAAATGCACAAGCAATCAAAGTTCAGAGTTGTGGATCCCAGTCCCAACTGATATATCTACAACACAACTCCTGTGCTTGTTTACTTTTGAAGAGCTAAAATAAAGCAGACTATCGCCTTGTCTGACTTCAGCTGGGAATGTGAGCATGAAACATTTCAAATGTTTTGCTGATAGAAATAAGTCTACAAATGTCACCATAAGTATTCTAATTATTGATGTTGGGGTTACAAGTACACAATTGCAATTGTGAAATCTAATAAATAATTAGGATAGATTGTACTATGACAATTCCACACACATGTTGATCTTCAGATTCTTTTGGGGCCTCATCAATTAGCAAATCATAATTGAGGGAGTTTCCCAATTCATCTTACTTTTCCTGGGAATCCTAGTGGATGTTGCAGTCTGTATTATTATAATGCCTTTGTTTTCAAGAGTTCATTATCTCAGTCCTGTTATTGATCCTGACTCCAAAAGAATCTTAAAGCTTTACTGAGAAAACCAACCAACCAACCAACCAACCAACCAACCAACCAACCAACCAACAAACAAACAAGGCAAGACTGTGCTTTGAAATTGAAAGTTTTACACATCCTTTACTGTGTGTGAAAGATTGGAAAATAGAGTGCTAACAATGCTTTGAACAGCACTTGGATCAGTGGTTCTCCACCTGTGTGCCCCGACACCTTTGGCAAACCTCTATCTTGAAAAATATTTACATATCATAATTCATAGCAAAATCACAGTTATGAAGTAGCAATGAAAATAATTTTATGTTTGGGGGTCAGCACAACATGATGAACTGTATTAAAGGGTCACAGTGTTAGGAAGGTTGAGAACCTCTGGCTTAGGTACTGAAGTAAATTCACCTTCCCTTTCAGAACAGAATGATGAAGCAGAACTTAAAGGAACTTATTTTAAAAAGCCTCTGAGGTTATGCAAAAATAAACAAACAAAAAAATCATGTAACACAAAAGGAAAAAACTAGGTTAGTTTCAATAGCTCATTTTATTGAAATTGCTCCAAGTTATAGGCCCCATTCTGTGAAACATCAAATTGCAATATTGTGTTTAGTAAAATAATTGCTCTTTTTTTAATTATGAAAAGGTCCAAATATCTCCTTCTCATCAAAAATTTCTAGTGTTAGTCACTGCACTTGAGTGTAAATTATTTGTGGTGCACAATGGTGCAGGATTTGCTTAGCATCCTTTGATCTAATTTTGTTTTTCTCTGTCACTTCCTGTACCACAAGATTGAAATAAGATCAAATATATCTCTTAAGTGTTTCCACCCTCTAATTCTTATATATTTAGAATTGATTTTTTATTAGTAAGCAGTTAGGATATACTACAGAAAATGAAAGTCATTTCCCCTCAGAAAACAAACGAATGGTCTACATTTTTTTTTTTTCAGAAAATGCTGTATCCATTTATTTATTACACTAAGGATGCCTTCAGGATAAATGTGTTTAGTGGTGAAGCGAAATTCATTTGTTTGCTCTTTATGAAATCGCTTTTGGGTTTGTTTTTAAAGTGTTCTTTGATTACTAGTCATGAACCATGAATGCTTTAGGAAGGAAAAGGTCTGGGCTAAAAAAAAAAAAAAATCCCTGGGAGATGAAGAATAAATCAAGTAGGCTACCCCAGGTCAGTCAATTACTATTGAGAAGTGCTAAGTAAAGCTTTCAAGCAGAGCATAAATTAGTGTCTTTGCCCCAGAACCTAGTGTTCTTTTGTGTTGGTTTAAGATAGCTCTGGGAGGTGAGAACACTGTTCCCCCCCCTCTCAAATATGTAGAGAGAACATACTAGTATCTAGTAGATGAGAAAAAACAGTTAACATTTTTACGTAGTCATTTAATTTACTCAAGTTCAACTAGTATTTTTACAAATTAAATGGTGTTAGCCTTTAACTAACTAATTTATTTAATATATTACAACTTTTAAATATCACAGAAATGCTTTTATTTAGAACATTGGTTGCTTGTTCTCTCTTGAGCGCTTGTCTGATGAGCTGAAAAGGTTTTCCAGAGGACTGGGAACAGATCTTAACAGCAGCATCCAAGTCTCTCTTGATCCTCTTGAGTGCTGCATACAAAGAATTAGGTATCCCTGGATCCCATTCACAGTCTTGCTTTACTTCACCACCAATTGGGAGGGGATCATGTGAGATGCTGTCAACACTAGCACGACCAATACATCGTTGTGGAATAGGCTTATGACCTTGGTAAACTTTTCTTGGCAGTCCAACATTCTCAAATATCTGCCAGATTGCAGGTCTACTGATGTGCCAAATATTTTCATTATGTCACACAGAACACTGGGTGATGTTCTTTGTATTGGGCCACAGAACTCCCATTTGGAGTCATACACAGAATGTGAGACCCAGAAGAGACCCAAGAAATGGCCCCATCCGAGTATCACGCTTTTATGAGGAAGTGGAGGTCTCTTTTCGGGGAGAGTCAGTTGCCCAAAGTCACGGAACAAGTCAGTCCTTTGGGCTTTAGTTCCTTCAGTGATGAGTTTTGTACTCTGTGAAAGTCATTCAACTTTGTCAAGCAGACAGAGACAACAGAAATGATGAACAAGTGCAAGGGCCAAGCAGTGAGACATCATCTATTATTTTTCTTCCTTAAAACATGCCCTTAGAAGTCCATTGTTCTTTAGCCTTTTTATGACTTTGGTTAACATTCGTTCTTCAGTGCTTTTCTCTGAATAATAGTAATATAGTGAAATGGAGAGGTATTAGGCATAAAGGCTGGAATTTGTTCAAGCACATACATTCAGGCATTGAGATGAGTCAAATCAAGAAAGGCATGGAATGTTTATCTTACCACAGAAGGCTAGCTTGTGCCTTGTGCTATAAGTTCATATCCTGCTTTGATTACTGTCACTGTTGATTGCTTTTGTCTGTTTCAGGACTGCATGTAAATGAAACTGCATTGTTTAGTCTTTTATGGTTGGCTTCTGCTTAACAAAATGTATTTGAAGTTCCTTGAATTGATGCTGTTTCTAGTTGGTTCACTATCATCGCCATGTAATACTTCTACCACTGTTCATTCATTTTTCAATTGGTAACTATTTGTATTATGAACATTCTCATTCAGAGCTTTTAATTGCATATGCATATGTTGTTTTTAAGATATATGTAGGAATAGAAATGATGCCACAATGCGTGTGCTATTTGACCTTCTTAGATATTGCCATTCAATCTTCCACAATGAGAATTTCGATGACTCCATTTTTGTTCAAACTTGATATTAAACTTGATATTAATCCTAGTTTTAAATATTCTCATTGGTATGTGCCAAGAGCTCATTGAAGTTTTAATTTGCATTTTTTCATACGTAATAATGTTGAAATCTTTTTATATTTTTTGCACATTCATATGGTACATATATGTGGCACATGTGTGTATTCTTGTCTCTCTGTGTGCATATGTACAAGTGTTCTATTGTCTGACTGTTTTTTACTTGTTTTAGGGATGTATATATGTGTGTTTGTGGTGCATGGATCCTGTGCATGTATTTATTCATGTGTGTGGATGTCAGAAATCAAGATCAAGAGTTATTCCACAGGAACTGTAGAGACAGGGACCCTTACTGGCACCTTCAACTTGAGGATTAGACTTGGGTGGATGACCAAGAGATCTCATACGTCCACTGTGTCTGCCTCTCCAGCACTGGGGTATCAATACCCTAGAAAGCTTGGATTTTTACAGGGTGCTAGGGATCAAAGCAGGTCCTCTCATTTGTATGACAAGTACTTTACTGACTGATCTAATTTTTGTTTTATTTTATGTTTCTTACTTTATATTTTAAGACAGGCTCTCAGTCAGTTGTTGAGGAAAGCTATGAAATTAATCTGTCAATCAGGCAGACCTTAAATTTTTGATCCTACTGAATAGCTGAGGTTATCTGCTTGTGCCTACAACGTGGGTGCTCAAATTATTTTAATAGCTAGACTTGGTGTTTCTCATTTGACTTTTGAAATTGTGTACTTAACCTATTAGTAATGAGGCAAAATGACTTGCTTTTCACAGCTATGAGAAAAACCTTGTATTACTTTACATGTTTCTCTCTCTCTCCATCTATTTTCTTATGTTATTTAATATGTTTATATTGAGCCTATAAGATGAAAATAAAATTGGATTATTATTCTCTACATGTATAGTTGAAATCCAATTCTATTCTACTTGGAATTTCTCATGACTTTGTAGAAGCCTGAAATATCTCAAATAAATTCTTTTGCCCTCTAAACTGCTCCCCGACAATAATAGGTATCTACATTCATTCTCTGCTCTATATGATCAAATCTTTTTTTTTTTCGGGGGGGGGGGGGTGAACACTGGATGGTCAGAGAGACAGAATAAGCCACAGCTATCTCACCTCGCCGGATCCTCAGCTGGTCTTGTTTCCTCAGACTGGAGGCCTCTGAGTCCTAATCCAGAATGGGTCTCAGCTGAACTGCTGCTGAAAGCCTGAATGATTAACCAGCCCAAAATGCTTCTCCAGGCCAAATGCCTCTAGTTTCTGGTCCTCACGCCTTATATACCTTTCTGCTTTCTACTACCACTCCCTGGGATTAAAGGCTCGCTTTCTGGGTTTAAAGGTGTTGTCACCATGCCTGGCCATTTCCAATGTGGCCATGAACTCACAGAGATCCAGAGGGATTTCTGTCTCTGGAATGTTAGGATTAAAGGCGTATGCTACCACTGCCTATCCTCATGTTTAATATTGTGGCTGTTCTGTCTCTGACCCCAGAGAAGTTTATTAAAGTACACAATATTTTGGGGAACACAATACCACCACATTTCCTCTCTTTTTGTCTAAAATTAGAAAAGCTTATAACTAATACAAGAAAAACTATGTCCAATAAGTATATACAATATACACAGTCAAGATTACATTAACGATGTCTAGTCCATTAACATTCCAGTCCAGTAACATCTGATAAACTCAGACCAAAAGATTTTCATTACTTATCTTATTTAAAACAAGTAGTTCCTTTTAAAAAGTAGATTTCATAATCTCCCTTTTTATCTTATCATATCCATATTCTCTCTTTTTTCTTTTCATAATACATTCAGTAGTCTACCTTTTGTCATTTTTATATCTTCCCCTTTTTCTCCAGGGTAGATTCAGTGATCTACCTATTTATCCTATTATTTCTTTATCTTTTTTCTCAGAGTAGATTCAGTGATCTATCTCATATCTTATTCTCTTTTTCTTTTTGTTTTCTAGGGGTGAAGATATCTTTAGGGAATCTTGAAAAGAAAATTTTTGGGTTAATTGTTGAGTCCTATATCATTTGTCCAGTCTCTCCATAATAGGAAATTTCAGGGCTTGTCACAAGTCCTTGTTTGAGTAGTCTGTCAGCTGGATCATCTCAGCTAGCCATCTCAAAATTGTCCTCAGCAGTTTGTAGTCCAAAGTCGATCTTTTCTTGGTGTTAATCAGCTTAATAGCTTTACCATAGTCCATGTAGAATCATCGTTGTGGGGTCCCATCATCCTTTTGAAGATTTCAAAGTCACTCTTAGGCGTGGTCATGGTTCCCTGCAGACTTTTTTTTTTTTTTTTTTGTTGTTGCCTCCTCTGTGGTTTGGAGCAATCACAGTCTGATAAATGTCTGTCTCTCGGAACCATGAACATTCTTCCCTAGAAGAGAAAATCTTCACAGCAGTTTCTCCCCACCATTTGTCTTGCCAAACTTTTTCAAACTGACCTTTGCCGATGCTTTCTTGTAACACGATGGTCCTGGCAATTCTTCTCTGAACAAGCAGCCGTAAACTCTTCGTCCCAGGTAGCAGCATCACTGTAGTCACCAACACAATGAAAAGAAGCCGGCAACTCAGAGCAGCAGCCGCTGCCTCCATGGTTCCACCACCGTTTGTGGCTCGGCCCTGGCCGAAGCTTCTCCTAGGTTGGCCTCAAAGTTGGGATCCTTCAGCAAATCCTACTGGTGTGCGCCACCACAACTGGCCAAGTGTAGCTCGGGCCTGAACTGGGGCTCACAAGGTCACAGGCAAGCAGCTTTTTCATGAATTCGTAACACGAACGTTGGGCGCCAGATGTAGCATGAATCTTAAAAGTTCTTATTAATAAAATCAAACCTGAGCCAGTTATTGGGGTGAACACTGGATGGTCAGAGAGACAGAATAAGCCACAGCTATCTCACCTCGCCGGATCCTCAGCTGGTCTTGTTTCCTCAGACTGGAGGCCTCTGAGTCCTAATCCAGAATGGGTCTCAGCTGAACTGCTGCTGAAAGCCTGAATGATTAACCAGCCCAAAATGCTTCTCCAGGCCAAATGCCTGATCAAATCTTAATATACTAAACATTCTGTAACCTTTGCACACAAGTAATAATTTTTTATGTACCTGAACTTTTTTCTAAAATTATACTGTTTTAGAATGATAAAAAAATGCTCATGTTACATGACTTGAAATATAAAAAAGAGAAAAGTTTAAAGTAAATGCAATCTCATTCACCATTTAGATACACACTGTGACTTTTTTTTAACTTATTAAATATTTGTTTTGCAGAATACTTACATTTACTTGGGAAAATGGCATTGAATATTGTGAGGAGGAATTCTCGAGAAAGGAAACTGCAAAAACACAAAAGAAGAAAGCCTTAGGATGCAAGCAACATGTTGCATTTCCAAATTCAGGGAAGCAAGTCAATGCATGAGCTTGATTGGAAGATGGTGAGATAGTCTTAGCACTGAAGACACAAAGAGAATGTGGTCACTAAGAAAGGAAACAGCATTACAGTTCTCCAGTCAAGAGGTAGTAATGATTAATGAAGTTGGATATGGAGGCACACCACTATAACAGTCTTGACACTTGGGAGGCACAGAGGCAAGAGGATCATCAGATTGAGACAATCTTAGGCTTCAACAACAGAAACAGCTGTTGGTGTGGGACAACAGAGAAGGAAGAAAGACACCACGATTATTTCAGATGATTTAAGGGAAGAAAATGAGCATAAAATTTGCTGATTCACATAGCAGGAAAAGAAATATAGGAGAAAGGGAAAGTTGAGGGGGGGGGAATGTTTAGTTTAGAAATATACTGGACTCCTACTATAGATTTGTAAATGTTCATATTGTCAAAGTGCCTTCTAAATACACATGCTTACAGCACAGATTAATTCTGTTTCAGCTTTTATCAGACAAACTTCTTATTGCAGGCCACGGTAGCTAATGTAAGACTTACAGCTAGTCAAAATGTGGAGAATAACTGACGTGAAGTGCTTGTGTTGAAATGAGACATTTATATCAACCCCCTCCAAGGGGCAGAAAGAATGGAAGACCCAGAGAATGGGAGGAATCGAGTAGCAGACATGTTCTGGACATGATACAGCCGTTACCCTCAAGCTCCCTGCAGCTGTGGTTACTTGCACAAGATCCACCAAAGACTGGGAGTGTGAACATTTCACAAGGGACAAAGGGGAGCCTATGGCCCACCCTCCAGGGACTGTTGGCAGCCATGGCTACTGGGGGTGGTGGTGTCACTTTCTCCAGGGTTGTGGCCATTGGTAGGTTGCCTATGCTCCAGCAGATAAACCCCCAGCCACGCTCATGCAAGCAGCTCTACTTAAACTGAGTGGTTCACGCAGAGAAAGAGACAGAAGAGTAGAAGAGAGATAATCTGGACAAAGAAGGATTTCATGTGAGAGGTAGAGGGGATGGGAGAGGGTCATTGAGAGTGAAAATATGTATGGAACTGTCAAAGAATAAAAATAAGTAAAAAATACCTCATTTGGGGGCAAGATAAACTGTGGACCAAGTGAATCTCACACAGATTCCTAACACAGCGACCCTTTCATACAGTTCCTCCTGTTGTGGTGACCCCTCAACCATAAAATTATTTTTTGTTGCTACTTCATAGCTGTAATTTTGCTACTTTTATGAACTGTAAGTAAATATCTGTGTTTCCTCATGGTCTTAGGGAACCCCTATGAAAAGGTCAATTAACCCCCAAAGGGATTATGACCCCCACATTGATATCCACTGCTATGGACAGATATTAAGACATAAAAGGAAAATGTGACCTGAGACTAGTTTTTGGACTTGGCAGAGGTATCATGAATTCCAAAATCACCACTTCCCAGCTGCATGATATTTCTCACATTGTACATCATTACCAAGCCTTTCTGAATTCGCTTTCCTCACATGCTAAGATGGAGCTGAAGTTCCTGTCCCAAAGAATTGTTCTGAGGATTATGATTTGGAATATATAAATGTAATCAAGACTTTGGAGTTTGGGGTTCTGAACTATTACATGAGCCAACAGAACATTTTCAACTTGTTTTTGGTTGTTTTGGACAGTTAATGACTGTTTTGGGTTGCGACTGTCCTGCAGTTTTGTTATTGAATTTCCCCTAACTTTAAGTACTGTAGATAAAGCTAAAATGAGTATCTTTTGTGCCTAATATTGTAATTTTATTAATACTACTCTTCACTTTCCACGAATACATATTAGAGGAAGAAAGACAACTAGGATGAATTACTGGTCAAATTCTGGGAGATTTATTCCTGGAATAAACAATACTTTATTTCCTTGCACATTCCAGAATGCTGTGTAGGCTCCAACTGTATTAAATAGATGAGAAGCTGAAACCCTAAATTGTTCATCTTCCAACATTTTTCCGGCCTGTGATCTATCTTTGGTTCAGCAATAATTGCCTGGACAGCTATAATAGCTTCATTAATTTTTGTTTGTGTTCTGTGTTCTTTATGCAGAGATGGAAGAAATGCATCTTTTGTGTCAAAATCTAAATGCATTTGTCTAAATCTAACTGCCTCTGATATAAACACCCTGATCTGAAATCCAAATCACAGCAGAGGTTTCTTTATAGTTGCTGGGGTAACAAAACTGAAATTTGGTCGAAACCATCATGCCATCTTCAAAAGCCACGACTATTTATTTATTTTGAAATGCATTTTTAAGCTGCAATGTCAGCATTTTTTTTGTAGAAACAGGTGACCATAAAAATGTATTTTTTTCAGTACTATTTTCTTAAACAGAACCAATAGTTCTCAAGAAAGTCCTTTGTCCTTTACTGATCTGTCATCTCAAAGTACAACTAGCTGCTTGGAAATGGCCTGTCCACTCCAGCACTGGAAAGTCATTGTTGCACACATCTTTCAATTTTTCTCTCTGTCCCACAAGGAGAGTCTGCTATTTTTTTTCTGCTACTTTGGTTTTTAAGATAATACAATATCTAGTTTTGGTGTTATTGCTGTTGAATCCTAACAAAACTCTGACATATGAGATGTTTCACGATGTTGTCTTTATGTTACCCTACACTCATCTGCTTCCTAGGTATTCACTTCAGAAGTGTGTGTGTGTGTGTGTGTGTGTGTGTGTGTGTGTGTGTGTGTGTGTGTTTTGGTGGAGGAGATGGTTTTATTCAAGTCTGGACCTCAGAAAAGGAAGCAGAGACTATCTGCCTTATAGAAATGCACCCGCCCTTTCAGAAGGAGGGAGAGTCTCATGGGGTTCACTTAGCACTAATAGATTTCAGTGCTTGGAGGAGTTCTTCATTCTCCCCTGTGTTCTTTGGAACACCTCTGTTTCCTGAGCCAAACCTACATCCCCTAACTTTCTATATCATGTGCTCTCACACATTGCACTTATTTAATTGTGACAATGATGATAACGTAATACTTGACAGTCTAGTTTTATTTCTGAAGCCTTCCCAGGTACTTACTAACATTATCTTCTTTGGGAGTTTATACTATAAGAATCATTCTTCTCACTAAGTAAGAAACAAAAGGATAGTCAAGCTAAGGAGCTTGCTCCAGATCACTTGCAAATTGTAAATTGCAAAGCCCGGGCTGGACTTCAGACTGGAGCCTTGGAATAATATCTTACGGCGTTGTTTATATATACTATATTAACAGAACATTGCATTGTCTACCTGTGACCTGCAAAAGCTTAAAATTTCCTGTAGAGATCCTCGAACCCTTTTAGATAGTTTTTTATCTATTAAGTTAAGTAATGATATAATTTTGAGGACCTATTCTAATTTTATTTTGTTGGTATAAGAAAAGACCTTGATGAAAAGCTGCTTATGGAAGAAAGGAGTTCATTTTAGCTTACAATTCCAAATTATGCTCCCTCATTGTGGAGAAGTCAAGGTAGGAACTTCAAGCAGCTGGTCACATGATATGCACATTCAAGAGCAGAGGGAATTGAATGTACATACCCTCATGTGTTTGCTGTGCCTGGGTGATTTTCTCCCCTCATTCAGTTCAGGAGCCCCTGTCTAGGGAATGGTACTGTACCAGCTGGAGTGGATCTTCCTGTTCCAGTTAATCACAACTGATGCCCATAGGCCAAGGCACTGTAAAGAAAGAACCCTTCACTCATTCACAGGACCCTGCTGGTTCTAGGCTGTGTAAAATTGATGGTACAAACATGGGCCCTCAACCTCTTCATTTTTGATATCACGGAGCCCTTCAAAACTCAAGTTTGGAGATTGTACTTGTTGTGATTTGGATTTCAAATATCCTTCAAAGGCTCCTGTGTTTACTCAGAGCTTTATGACCAGTATTTGGAACCTTAGTGAAAGTAGTTTAGGTCATTGGGTGCCCCCTCTTGAAGGGATTATTGGAACCTGGACTGAGTCTCTGTTATCTTCTTCTGCTTTCTGACTACCGTGAGATGAACAGTTTCTTCTTCCCCATGCTCCTCACTATAGCTTGCTGCCACATCAGTGGAACCAAGCAACTATGGACTGAAATACCTGAACCTGAACCAAGCAAGACCGATCTTTCCTCCTTCAAGCTGTTTAGATCAGGTATGTTATCACAGTGATAAAACCTAACACAGAGTTTAAATTATGTATAGGCTCATCTTACAGTAGCTTTTAACTCTGGCTTAGCAAAACTGAGTACATGTTAATTTTTAAATTACAAGGATTCATATTTTACATACAAACTAGCTCCTAATGTGTCATATTAGTTAAAAAAATCAAATATTTGGTGTTCCATTAACATGTTTGTTAACTGCCTATGTTTAGTATTGTAGGAAAACTATAAAATCTTCTCCTTGAGAACATTAATTTTGGCTCATTATGTGTTACTTACACTTAAGGCTTTCCATACAGTTGTTAATATTTTCATTGTTCATAGCATCAGAAATTCTAACTGGGGCATAACTGCTTTGCAGATGGTCTTAGTATTACAGTATTTTCTTTATAGACTACTGTAATTTAGGATCTGTCAGAAACTTACTGAATAAATCTTCTTGTTTAGAGCATTTATAATCCTCAGGTTAACTGTGTCCTGTTTTATTTTTTCAAGGCACAGAAAAAGATTATGTGAATTTATTTTGTCATAAAGCTATGATGGTTCACAGATGTGCTTACGGTATTTCTTTCTAAGTTATTAGAAATTATGGTTGGTTATTTTTAAAAAATTAGTGTCAAGATTATCATTTTGGTATCAAAATTATTCTAGACACTTTTAAAACATACTTGAATTTTCATACTAGATTCGACTATACTCATACAGTATATTCTGATCACGAATTCTCCTCCCCGATCCCTTCCTGATGCTTCCCATCCTCCACCCACCAACTCAACGCCTTCCTTCTCTCTCTCTTTAGAAAGCAATCAGGAAAACGTAAAAAATCAAACAAATCATAATAAAAAATAAATAAATAAACTATGAAAAAGCACAAGAAGCATCACAGACACACAAAACAAAATCTGTACAAAACAAAAAATAGGAAACTATACTAAACAAGCAAAAGATAAAAGAATGCCTAAACAAAGCATTATGAGACAAAATGTACACAAAAACACCATTGCGTTCCTTTTGTGTTGGCCATCTACTGCTGGGCATGGGCCTATGCTTAAGTGTGGTTTATATACCCAGTGAGACTCTATTGGAATTGAAACGAGTTTTCCTTTGCAAGTGGTTGTCAATTGGATATAGCTTCTTGGTTAGAGATAATAACTCGTGTTCAGTCCCCCAATCAGCACCAGGACCCTGTCTGGCTTGAACCTGTGCAGGCCCTGTGCATGCTGCCACAGTCTTTGTGAGTTCATATGTGCATCAGTCATGTTGTGTCTAGAAGACACTGTTTCCTTGGTGTCATCTATCCCCTCTGGCTCTTAAAATCTTTACCTCTCCTCTTCTGCATAGCTTCATGAGTCCTGGGGGGATGGTTTTGATGAAGACATATACCATTTAGGATGGTATACTCACTTTTAAAGTCAGCAAACACTACAACAATAGACTAACCTAATTGTTAAAAACTATGCATTTACTTCTGGCAAATTTATCTAAAATTAGCTCCTTTGCATAAATCATATGGCTATTTGGATTTCAACAGGTTTTTATTTAAACCATTTAGTAGTCTCCAAATAAAAAGAGCAATACCCCAATCAAGTTAAGGATTTTCAATGTAATTTATGGTCTTTTATGTAGTTTCTTTGTTGTATTATGAAAATCAAATGTGTCAAGGATTTCTTCACTTTCCAGTACCACCAGATTTATGTGAGTATAATAGATGTTAAAAGACATAGAACACATTGCTGATCTTTTCATAATTTTTTAACTTTATGGGCAGAAGTACAATTATTAGGGGTTGTAGAGTGGATGAAGTTTAGCTAGTTCCCTACCATTCTCCCCTACAGAAAATGAAAGCAAGTTTCAGATGAAAATGCAATATTTACACATTTCTTAAACTAATCGTTATTAGTAAGCAAGCATAAATAGTTTAACGCACTTCATGAGCCTGATAAAGTTCCTGCATCCTGTTCCTGTGTTCTACCGTCTCTCTGATCATCTACCATCTGGTATATCTCTTGAGATATGTCTAACATTTTAGAAGGGTTCTACCTGGAGATTAATCATCTGTTTCTAGAAATCTTAGTAAGCTAAGGATAGATATGAGGCTATTTAAGGAATAAACCCAAAACACCATTTCAAGGTGGTGGGGAGATTCTCTTATTCCCATCATGAAAGCTCAGTATATAAGCCAATTCACTTTACCTAAATAGAGATGTAAAAAAAAAAAAAGTAAAAGCCAATACCTAACAGTTATTACATTTATAATATAGTTGCCAATTTTACCAATAAAAAGGAATAATGGGTAACTAGTTCATTCCTTTTTATTCATTCATTTGATTACATTCTGTACAATGAGTGTGTTGTCTTCACTGTGTGCTTCCATCATAAAGTACTGTGCTCCTGCCTACCCAGAACAATGTGGGAAATCAGTTATGAACTGAAGCCTCCCAAACTGAAACAAAGAAAGCCTTTCTCTTTAGAGTTGATTATTTAGGTATTTGTCACAGTGACAGAGAGCTGACTGATGTAGACGTATAGTATTATTGGGGAACAGAAAAGGCAAGAACGGAAATGGGTTGAGTAGGCTGAGCTGTCAGGCTGCAATGCCAATATGAAACCCCAGTAAGAATCTCTAGAAAACCCATGGCCTACCATAGCAGTCTCTCATTGGGTAGAAAGAGTGGGACACATGTACTATGACTCATTCATTGGCTAAGGGTTATCCCGAGGAGAGTGTGCCTTCATCTACCATGATCTTGCTCAGTAACTGACCAGGGATGTCTGTGAGATTTGCTTAATGAGGGCATCACTAGAGGATGTAATTTCATCATATTCCTCACAGCTGTGAAACCAGTCATCTCTTGTTAGAGGTTCTGGGTGCCGCATCTCTGTGTTTGCCACAGTGCCTGCTTTGTGCCCCATTGAATAAAGTCTATGGAAAGCAACTTTTCTGGGACTCCATTTTTCTCTTTTCTTCCTTTTTTCAGTATTAAGAATCGAACTTATGGCCTGACACATTCTAGGTAAGTGCTCTACTAGTAAGATATAGCCTTAGTTCCTCAGTGCCTTTTTGCTGAGAGTAAACTTATGAAAGATTAGAATAGCAAACTGTGGTAGAATATTATTTTAAAGTGTGTTACTTTTGATTATGTTGCATTTATTTAACTCTGAAACTGTTACTTTTCCTGTCTAAAATACCTGATGGTCTAATAAAGAACTGAACAGCCAATAGCGAGGCAGGAGAAAGGATAGGTGGGGCTGGCAGGCAGAGAGAATAAATAGGAAGAGAAATCTGGGGGAAAGATCAAGGAATTAAAGAGGAATGAGGAGGACTTCAGGGGCCAGTCACTCAGACACCCAGCTACACAGCCAGCCATGGAGTAAGAGTGAAAGTAAGATATGCAGAAGTAAGAAAAGGAAAAAGCCCAGAGGCAAAAAGTAGATGGGAAAATTTAGGTTAAGAAAAGCTGGCAAGAAGCAAGCTAAACTAATGCTGGCATTTATATGAAAGAAAAAGACTCCACGTGTGATTTATTTGTGAGCTGGGTGGCGGGTCCCCCAAAAGAGCAAAGACCACCACCAACAGTACACTATGAACAGGAAAAGAAAATCTATACTGGCCACAAGTCAGTATTTCCCAAAGAATGAACCACTAATCCTTTTGAGACAGTAGAGAGCAAATGAGGCTACTCTGTCATCAAGTGACTTGCAGAACTCCTCAAGGACATCTGTTGATCTCCACAGCTAGAAAGTTGTACTTCAGAGGTATCAAGAAGTAGGTCATCCTTTTTAAGTGGAAGTCAGAGTTACAGGGCATGTGCACAGGGTAGCCTAGAACTTTCTATGTAGCCCTCACTGGCACTAAACTCATGGTAATCATCCTGCCTTGACATCCTAGGATTATAGGCATGCACACAGATGCTCCATTTACCCATCATTGTGCACCTAGACAAAAGTAACTGTGCAACTCTCAAGGATGGTAAGAGATACTGCACTCACAGATCCTACAGGTAGCTTGAGCCCTCATGATCTGCTTTTGTTGAGTCCTGGATATATGATTTTCATATTAATTTTGATTATGCTAGGCCTGCCTGACTTTATGACTTGATAGGTCTAATAGGAAAGTCCCAGATGTGTGGTCACTTGGTGTCCATATGTTCTGGAATTTCATCATTACCAGAGCCCAGTAGCATGCCAGAGGCTGTTTTCCTAATAGTGTGTAACTCTCCTCTCCAGATGTCATGGCCTTACTCCAAAACTCCAGGAGCTTGGTTTTTGATTCTCTCACTGGGGTTTGCCATAAAATCCACACCACATCTTTTTTCTGCTACTGACGCTTCCAGCATCATAGGATCTCCAACCCTTTGCAGACAACTTTCTTGTTACAGGGTCCACTCATAGTTAGTGAAGTTTTGAGTGATGTCCATGCACACACTAGATTAGTATTTAAAATGTGGAGTGTAATACTATAGTACTTCAAGAAGCCTTCCAGGCTTCTTCATGGCAGGTGAAATGAAGCCATATTGTATTTTTCTTTATAAAATATTACAGAACTGTGACCACCTAAAAGTTTCACTGAAATAGAAGGCACTAAAATCTTCATAAGACCGGTTCCTGTCATTTGGAACATGTCATCAAGGTCTTTAATATGTTTATGACTGTTTATTTACATTGATTGGTTCACATGATGTTATCAACATAATAGATCAATTAGGTGTTATTTGATCTTCATATGAGGTATATATCTCTGGATAACATTATGACAAAGGAAAAGACAGGTCAAAGTGTAGATAAAATTCTTATTATATGTACTTGCAAAATATTTCAACTATTTTTTATTTCAATAGAAAGAATGCATCCATTTTATCAAGAGGCAAATACCATGTATCTGAGGTCATGTCAATTTGTGGAAACAATTATACCATGTTGGCTTTGCAGCTAAGATCAAGACTAACATCTACTTGACGGTGCTTGTATACATAGTTATCTTATTCTCCTGCATCTTTCTGGTTTCTGTGGGGTCCAAACAAGTGAGTTAATTTATTACCATGCACTCATTAGATTTTTAGAGGTGGGCAAAGGTTTCTACTCATTAGGCTGAAGTTTCTAAGTACCACCTTTTAGAGGATGTTACTTGGATTCTATACTATAAAACAAGAACCCAGCGTATCTTTTATGCCATTAGCAACTCTACATTTTGCATCATTCTTGGTGCCAGTTGTCACATTTTGTGACTTCTAGGAAGCATGGTGGGAGACAGAGTCAGAAATGGATGTATAATACATAGGAGTAATACCTATGAACTGAAAGGGGAGAAAACATCATTAGCCAAGGATATCAGGCTAAATGATCATCAGTGTTGGACAGCTTAAGGTTTAAAATTCTCATGGAGTCTAATTTTCCTGGTTTTAAAAACATCTGTGTGTGAGCACGCATGTGTGTGTGAGCATGTGTGCATGCCTGTATGCGTTCATGCATGTGTGTATGTTTGCCGTCATTTCTAGAAGTTATTGCCTCACAAAATGTCATAACGATTTACATCAACATTTTATTCCAATAGTTTTATAAAGTCAACTCATATATAACATATGGACTTTCAAAAAGATTTATTTTTAATTATATGTCTGTGTATGTGCACATGAGTGCAGGTGTCTGTAGAGGCCAAAAGAGGGCACTGTTGCCCTTGAGCTGATTTTGAGCCACCAAACTATAGGTGCTGGGAACTGAACTCAGGTCCTCTGTAAGACGGTAGTAATCTTAACTGCTCAGATGTTTCTCCAGCCCAAACAGGTTTTGCTGCTGTTGTCGCTGTTCTTGTTCGTTTGTTTTGCTTTTTTGAGTCAAGATCTTAGTATATGACACAGGATGGCCACTGAACTTGTAATTCTCCTGGGTCTGCCTTCTGAGTGCTGATATTACAGGTATGTACCACTACACATCACTAAACACATACTGCATTTTACATTACTTTTTACCATTTGAGGTGGGAACACAATTTCATATTTGTGTGTGTGGATATCCAGCATTCCCAGTATCATTGGATGAAAAGACTGTTCTACACACTGAATAATTTTAATAGAACTCAAAAATCAAATGCCAGTGAAGTTTCTTTTTTTTTTAATGCAAAGCTGGAAATTAAGGCTTGCACCTGCCGGGTCTGTGAATGAGATGTGTTGTCAGCTCCATGAGAGGTTGATATATACTAGAATCTCAATTCTATTCCATTCAGCAAAATGTCCATCCTTATTGTAAGCATCTTACTGCTTCAATAACTGTAGCTTACAAGTCATTGCTGCAGTGACGTGTAAGTCCTCAAGCGTTGTTATCACTGTTAAGTCTTTTGCTTTATGACTTAGGTTTACTCATTTGCTTTTAGTTATTCCAGATTACTCGAATTTACTTATGAATTTCTGGGTCAGATTTACTGTGTCTTTGAAGAAATCACCTGAGATGGCAGTGATTCTGTTGAAAGTCAGTCTCAGAAGTGTAATCTTAACCACTGGAAATCTTCTGACTTCTGACATAGGATGCATTTCTGTTCGTGTAGGCGTGAAGCATATCTGTTACTAACCAATCCCAGAGGCCGACTCCTTTTGTGCACGAGATAACAAAGGTCATTCTGATGCTCCCTACTAGGAAGAAGGTCCTGAAACCTTCCATCCTCGGCATTTGAGCTTTAGTGTTATTGAGGCCTGCGTCTGATGAGTCAGAACATACAAACACTGAAGTGGTATGGTGAGTTCACTATTTATAGATAGGTGACATGGACACAAAGGGTTAGAATGCATTGTGAGCCCTCTCCCCCAATCAATGATTCTGTCCAGCATGGATAGATTTTTCTAGTGCATACTAAGGACCCTGAACAACAGAGCTACCCTGAATTATGCATCTCATGGCAAATGCAACACACTTCAAAAGCTTTGAAGACACCCTCATTTTAGGGAACAGAGAAAAGAGCTTGTGCTGTCTTAGAGGTTGCTACCAACTGACAGAAGATGCTGCGTCCTGGAAAGGACAGGGACCAGGTCCAAGCAGTTTCAAGCAGCCCCACCCAAACCCCCTACCACCTGCAGCTCAGCCTGCTGCATCTCCAGTATATCCTACTGTTACACTTGAGAGCTAGAAACAAGGCGGTTGCTCTAAGGTCAGTAGGAGCATTGTCCTGCAGTAGGCCTACTTTAATTTCCTTAATTATTTAAAGATTGAATTTAATTGAAGAAACATAAAACTTATACTCTGAGAATGTGTGTTCTATTAGTCGACTGTTAATTTTTATTACCCATTTATTTTCCTTCAACAATATTTTGTACTTTGGAGAGTTCAGGTTTTACACTTCTTTTGTTAAATTCATTGGTTAAATGCTGTTGATGCTCTTACAGATGGTGCTGCCTTCCAACCCCTCCCCCCCCTTTTCTGATGGTTCAGTTTTCATTGTTCAGATTTCTTGTGTTTTTCCACTTTAACAATGTATGCCATTTGATTGGAATGTTACCACTTAATATCCTTTTCTCATGTTAGAATGTTTTGCTCCTGTGGATTTCTTTGTTCTCATTTATATTAACTTTTATGTGTTATACACCCGACAGCATGGTTGTATGACTTTTTAAAAACACAATTTCTTTTACAACTACCTAAGACAATAAAATGACATAGACACAAACACTTTTTTACAAGTAATTTCATGCCCTGTACTGTCTTTCCCTTCACCATGTGGTCATATTATGTTGTTCCCTTGCACGTCTCATAATTTTCCTTAAAAGGTAAGTATTTTACATAATATAGCAGTTATGTAGCTCTCCATCCTGTTCTTCCTAATGCTGCTTAATGTTTGTTTCTCTGTGTGGATGCTTGCTTAAACTCTGTTACTGACTCCATTTTGCCACAGTATGAAATCTCTTCAATAATTAGTATATATTACATCTGAAAGTAACACATTTTCTGTTTGCATTTTGGAATGCCTTAACTTTAATTTATGTATTTATTTTATTTTTTAATAAGAATTTTTTAATTAATTTTGCATACCAATCACAGATCCCCCTCTCTTCCTTCCTCCTGCCCCCACCCCCCCCCGACTTCTCCCCCAACCCAGCCCCAGTCCTTCCTCCAGAAAGGTAAGGCTTTCCATGGGGAGTCAGCAGAGCCTGGTACATTCAGCTGAGGCAGGTCTAAGCCCCTCTTCCTGAATCAAGGCTATGTAAGGTGACCCCCCCCCCCATAAATAATGGGCTCCAAAAAGCCAGCTCCTGCACCAAGGATGGATCCTGATCCTACTGCCAGGGGGCCCCTTAAGCAGATTAAGTTATATAACTGTCTGACTTATTCAGAGGGCCTAGTCCAGTCCCATAGTGGTTCCACAGCTGTTGGTCTAAAGTTCATGAGTTCCCAATAGCTTGGTTTGGTTGTCTCTTTAAATTTCCCCATCATGATCTTGATGCCCCTTGCTCAGATAATCTTTTCCTTGTCTTCGACTGGATTCTTGGAGCTGGGCCAGGTGCTTTGCTGTGGATCTCTGCATCTGCTTCCATCAGTTACTAGGTGAAGGTTCTATGATGACAATTAGGGTATTCACTGATCTGATTACTGCTGTAAACCAGCTCAGGTACCCTTTCCACTATTGCTGGTAGTCTAAACTGGGGTCATCCTTGTGGATTCCTTGGAACTTTCCTAGCACCAGGTTTCTCCCTCTCCCCATGATGTCTCCCTCTATCAAGGTATCTCTTTCATTGCTCTCCCACTCTGTCCCTGTTCTAGCTCGACCATCCCGTACCCTTATATTCTCATCCCCCATCCCCCTCCCCCCCACTGCCAGTTTACTCATGGAGATCTCATCTATTTTTCCTTTCCAGGGCAATTCATGCATCCCTCTTAGGGTCCTCCTTGTTAGCCAGCTTCTCTGGAGTTGTGGGTTGTGGTCTGGTTATCCTTTGCTTTACATCTAGTATCCACTTATGAGTGAGTACATACCATGTTTGTCTTTCTGAGTCTGGGTTACCTCATTGAGGATGATACTTTCTAGTTCCATCCAATTGCCTGGGAATTTCATGATGTTATTGTTTTTTCACTGCGGAGTAGTACTCCATTGTGTATATGCACCACATTTTCTTTTTTCATTCTTCGGTTGAGGGGCATCTAGATTGTTTCCAGGTTCTGGCTATTATGAATAATGCTGTGAGCATAGTTGAGCAAGTGTGTTTGTGGTATGATTGAGCATCCCTTGGGTATATGCGCAAGAGTGGTATAACTGGGTCTTGAGGTAGATTGATTCCCAATTTTCTGAGAAACTGCCATATTGATTTCCAAAGTGGCTGTATAAGTTTGCACTCCCACCAGCAATGGAGGAGTGTTCCCCTTGTTCCACATCCTCTCCAACATAAACTATCATCAGTGTTTTTGATCTTAGCCATTCTGAGAGGTCTAAGATGGTATCTCAGAGTCGTTTTGATTTGCATCTCCCTGATCACTTAGGATGTTAAGCAATTCCTTAAGTGTCTTTTGGCCATTTGATATTCTTCCATTGAGAATTCTCTGTTTAACCCTATAGTCCATTTTTTAATTGGACTATATCATATTTTGATATATCGTTTCTTGAGTTCTTTATATATTTTGGAGATTAGCCCTTTGTCAGATGTGAGGTTGCTAAAGATCTTTTCCCATTCTGTAAGCTATTGTTTTGTCTTATTTGCCATGTCCTTTGCCTTATAAAAGCTTCTCAGTTTCAGGAAGTCCCATTTATTAATTATTTCTCTCAGTGTCTGTGGTACTGGTGTATATTTAGGAAGTGGTCTCTCATGCCAGTACATTCAAGACTATTTCCTACTTTCTCTTCTATCAGGTTCAGTGTAACTGGATTTATGATGAGGTCTTTAATCCACTTGGACTTAAGTTTTGTGCATTGCAATAGATATGGATCTATTTGCAATCTTCTACACTTTGACATTCAGTTATGCTAGCACCATTTGTTGATGATGGTTTCTTTTTTTCCATTGTAGTTTTGGTTTCTTTGTCAAAAATCAGGTGTTCATAGGTGTGTGGATATTGTCAGGCTCTTCACTTCAATTCCATTGGTTTTTATGCTAATACCAAGCTGTTTTTATTATTATTGCTCTAAAGTAGAGCTTGTAGTCAGGGATGGTGATGCCTCCAGAAGTTGCTTTATTGTACAGGATTATGTTAGCTATTCTGGGTTTTTTGTTTTTCCATGTGAAGGTCAGTATTTTTCTTTCCAGGTCTGTGAAGAATTGTGTTGGGATTTTGATGGGAATTGCAATGAATCTGTGGATTGCTTTTGGTAAGATTGTCATTTTTCCTATATTAATCCTACCTATCCATGAGCATGGGAGATCTTTCCATTTTCTGATTTCTTCTTCAAATTCTTTCTTCAGAGATGTAAAGTTCTTGTCATGCATGTCTTTCACTTGCTTAGTTAGAGTTAATCCAAGGTATTTTATATGATTTGTGGCTATTATAGGGGTGATGTTTCTCTGATTTCTTTCTCAGCCCGTTTATCATTTGTATATAGGAGGGCTACTGATTTTTTTGAGTTAATCTTGTATCCTGACATGTTACTGAAGGTGTTTATTAGCTGTAGGATTTTTGGGGTCAATTATGTATACTATCATATCATCTGCAAATAGTGAAAGTTTGACTTCTTCCTTTCCAATTTGTTTTCCCTTAATATCCTTTTGTTGTCTTTAGTTAGAACTTCAAGTAGTATATTGACTAGATATGGGGAGAGTGAACAGCCTCGTCTTGTTCCTGATTTTAGTGGAATTGCTTTGAATTTCTCTCCATTTAATCTGATGTTGACTGTTGGCTTGTTGTAAATTGCCTTTATTATGTTTAAGTATATTCCTTGTATTCCTGATCTCTCCAAGACCTTTATCATGAAGGGGTGTTGGATTTTGTCAAAAGGTTTTCCAGCATCTAATGAGATGATCATGTGGGTTTTTTCTTTCAGTTTGTTTATGTGGTATATTAAATTGACAGATTTTCATATGCCAAACTATCCTTGCATCTCTGGGATGAAGCCTACTTGGTCATGGTGAATGATTTTTTGATGTGTTCTTGGATTTGGTTTGTCAATATTTTATTGAGTGTTTTTGCATCAATGTTCATGAGGGAGATTGGTCTGTAATTCTCTTTCTTTGTTGCATCCTTGTGTGGTTTGAGTATCAGGGTAACTGTAGCCTCATAAAAAGAGTTTGGTAGTGTTCCTTCTGTTTCTAGTGTGTGGAACAATTTGAAGAGTATTGGTATTAACTCTTTTTTGAAATTCTGGTAGAATTATGAGCTGAAATCATCTGGTTCTGGGCTTTTTTTGGTTGGGAGACTTTTAATGATTGTTTTTCTTTCCTTGGGTGTTATAGATCTATTGAATTGTTTATTTTTATCTTGATTTAATTTTGGTATGTGGTATCTATGCACAAAATTGTCCATTTCTTTTAGATTTTCCAATTTTGTGCACTACAGGTTTTTGAAGTATGACCTGATGATTCTCTTGATTTCCTTGTTGTCTGTTGTTATGTCTCCCTTTTCATTTCTGATTTTGTTAATGTGGATGTTCTCTCTCTTCCTTTGGTTAGTTTGGATAGGCTTTTGTCTATCTTGTTGATTTTTCTCAAAGAACCAACTCTTTGTTTCATTGATTCTTTGTATTGTTCTCTTTGTTTTTATTTTATTGATTTCAGTCCTCAATTTGATTATTTCCTGGCATCTATTCCTCCTGGGTGAGTTTACTTTGCTTTGTTCTAGAGCTTTCAAGTGTGCTGTTAAGTTTCTAGTGTGAGATTTCTCCAACTTTATGTGGACTTTTAGTGGTATGAATTTTCCTCTTAGCACTCACTGTCCCATAAGTTTGGGTATGTTGTACATTCATTTTCATTGAATTCTAGGAAGTCTTTGATTTCTTTCTTTATTTCTTCCTTGACCCATTGGTGATTCAGTTGAGCATTATTCAGTTTCCCTGAGATTGTAGGTTTTCTATAATTTTTGTTGTTGTTGAAATCTAACTTTAAGCCATGGTGGTTCAATAAAATACAGGAAGTTATTCCAATTTTTTGTATCTGTTGAGATTTGCTTTGTAACTGAATATGTGGTCGATTTTAGAGAGAGTTCCATGGGGTGCTGAGAAGAATGTATATTGTTTTGTGTTAGTTGTGTTCTGTAACTATCTATTAAGTCTATTTGAGTCATAACATCTATTCGATCCCTTATTTCTCTGTTAGGTTTCTGTGTGGCAAACCTGTCCTTTGGTGAGAGTGGGGTGTTGAAGTCTCCCACTGTTAGGGTGTGGGGTTTGATGTGCAGTTTAAGTTTTAGAATTGTTTCTTTTACATATATTTTACTATATTTGGAGCATAAATATTCAGAATTGAGACTTCATCTTGGTGGATGTTTCCTGTGATGAATATGTAATGTCCTTACTGATCTCTTTTGATTGATTTTAGTTTGAAGTCTATTTTGTTAGTTATTAGGATAGCTACACCAGCTTGCTTAAGCCTATTTGATTGGAAAGTCTTTTCCCAGCCTTTTATTCTGAGGTAATGTCTGTTTTTGAAGTTGAGGTGTATTTCTTGTATGCAGCAGAAGGATGGCTCCTGTTTTTGTATCCACTCTGTTAGCCTGTGTATTTTTATAGGTGAATTGAGTCCATGGATATTAAGGGATATTAATGACCAATGATTGTTAATTCCTGTTATCTTTTGGTTGTAGTGTGTGTGTGTGTGTGTGTGTATTTCCCTTCCTTTATTTTATTTGCTGCTGAGAGGTTATCTATTGCCTGGGTTTTCGTGGGTGCACCTAACTTCCTTAGGTTGGATTTTTCTTCTAGTGCTTTCCGTAGGGCTGAATTTATGGATAGGTGTAGCTAGAGTTTTCCTGCCTGGCCCACAGTCAGGACAAATCTCTCTCACCTGCCAGTCCCACAGCCGCTCAGACCCAACAAAGTAAACACAGAGACTTATATTGCTTACAAACTGTATGGCCGTGGCAGACTTCTTGCTAACTGTCCTTATATCTTAAATTAATCCATTTCTACAAATCTATACCTTGCCACATGGGTCGTGGCTTACCGGCATCTTTACATGCTGCTTGTCCTGGCGGCTGGCTGGCAGAGACTCCCTCTGCCTTCCTGTTCTTTTTATTCTCTCTGTTAGTCCCGCCTATACTTCCTGCCTAGCCACAGGCCAATCAGTGTTTTATGAGCAACACATTTGCCATACAGAACATCCCACAGCAGATAGGTATTGTTTAAATCTGACTTTTTCTTGGAATATCTTGTGCACTCTGTCTATGGTGATTGAAAATTTTGCTGGGTATAATAGTCTGGGCTGGCATCCATGGTCTCTTAGGGTCTGCATTCTGTCTGTCCAGGACCTTCTGGCTTTCAGAGTCTGCATTGAGAAGTCAGGTGTTATTCTGATGGGACTGCCTTTATAAGTCATTTGGCATTTTTCTTTTGCTGCTCTTAGTATTCTTTCTCTATTCTCTATGTTTAATGGCTTGATTATTATGTGGTGAGGGGACTTTATTTTTAATCTAGTCTATTTGGTGTTCTATAGCTTCTTGTATCTCCATAGGTATTTCCTTTAAGTTGGGAAAGTTTTCTTCTATGATTTAGTTGAATATATTTTCTGTGCCTTTGAGTTGGTATTCTTCTCCTTCTTCTATTCCTATTATTCTTAGGTTTGGTCTTTTCATGGTGTCCCTCATATCCTGGATGTTTTGTGTTATGACATTTTTGGCTTTAGTGTTTTCTTTGAATGACTAATCTATTTCTTCTATTGTATCCTCCACACCAGAGATTCTCTCTTCCATCTCTTGTATTCTTTTGGTTATGCTTGCATCTGTAGTTCCTGTTCATTTACTCAGAATTTCTATTTCCAGCATTCCCTTGGTTTGTGTCTTCTTCATTGCTTCTATTTCAATTTTCAGGTCTTGAACTGTTTCTTTCATCTGCCTAATAGCTTTTTCTTGCTTTTCTTTGCTTTCTTTAAGGGATTTATTGATTTCTTCCATTTTTTTGTGTGTCTTTTCCTCAATTTCTTTTCTTTCTTTTTCTTTTCTTTTTTTTTTTTTTTTGGTTTTTCAAGACAGAGTCTCTGTGTAGCTTTGTGCCTTTCCTGGAACTCACTCTGTAGCCTAAGCTGACCTCGAACTCACAGAGGTTCACCTGCCTCTGCCTCCCAAGTGCTGGGATTAAAGGCATGTGCCACCGTCGCCTGGTTTTTCCTCAATTTCTTTAAGGGACTTTTTCATTTCCTCTTTAAAGACCTTTATCATCTTCATAAAGTTATTTTTAAGGTCACTTTCTTTTGCTTCTTCTTCATAGTGGTGTTCAGGTCTTGCTGTTGTGGAGTCACTAGATTCTGGTGGTGCCATGTTGCTCTTTATGATGTTGCATGTATTTTTGAAGTGGCGTCTACCTATCTCTTCTTCCGATGGGTGTAAGAGGTGCCTGTGTCTGAGGGAGCTGCTCTTGTTCCATTCTGTGCTTGCTGTGTCTGTGTCTCAGGGGATCACTCTTGGTCCAATCAGAGTTGGTGGATTTTGTGTCTGAGGGAGCTGCTGAAGTCACATGGGGATGGGCAGGTTTGGGGTGGTGAGAGGGTCTTGTATATTGCAGGGTGCAGGTCTGATGGGGGGTATTGGTGGGGAGACATGTCCCCAGGAGTCTTCCCTGTCTTCCTTGCTTGCCTGCAACTGGGGCACTATATATATAGTATATATATATACTATATATTATATATTATATATATAGAGTATAATATATATATGTATATATATCATATACTATATATATAGTGTGTGTGTATATATATAGTATATATATAGTATATAATATATGTATATATATTATATAGTATATAATATATGTATATATATTATATACTATATATATATATAGTGTGTGTGTGTGTGTGTGTGTATTCTAAATACATAAGTATAACCTGATCAGTCTGTATAATGTTACTTGTATGTGTATGTTTTCAGGGCTGACTATTTGGTGGTAGATAACTTTTATTCTTTGGCTTGTCTATCCTGATGTGGAACATTTGTCAAGGTAAACTGTGTCCCATTTTCTCTGTTTTTTTTTTTTTTATGACTAAGGTAGTACCTCTACACCATCAGTAGGACCTGAGTGGAGAAAAGGATTCTACAACCTCATGTCCTCATTTGCTTGGTCTATGGCCTCTACTACCTAGAGTCTGAGGAACAGACAGATGAGAAGTTCTGGTGGTTTGTCCCTACTGAGGTCTCACTCTGTACTTTTACCAGGAGATGATGATTGAAGGACCTGCACAGTTTGGCAGCACTGACCTAGAATAGGGCTGGTATCTGACTGAGGTGAGGAAAGAGGATGGAGGAAGTCAAGATTCTGTTGTGTAGGTGTTCCCTGTTCTCACAGATTTGTCAGATCATCTGCACTGTTTCCTTTTTTACTGAATACTCTGCAGACATTTTCCACTAAAACTCAGATCTGGATGGCTGAGTTTTTTTCCCTGTTGAGGCCATTGAGCAACTCAGACTACTGCTGTTGAAGTATGCCTTCCTGAAGACTTGTTTTATGTAAACTCTCTGCTATTGTTCAGATGCAATCCCCGAGGACAAAAAGGTTGAAGAGTAGATCACAGGCTGTGATGTTATTGGGGTGTGATGGAGCCTTAGAAGGTGGACTTAGTGGGGATTTTAAGTCCTGGGGGACATACCTTGGAGAGATCTTGTTTCCGTCCCTTTTTCTTTTCATTCCTGATTATGAAAGAGTTGGCTTTCTCTGTTATACCCTTCCTTCATGATGTGCTGGCCCTTCCTGGCCTCCAAACAAGAGGGTCAACCATCTGTGTACTAGACTTTCCCAAATCATAAGCCTAAATACAACTTTTTTCTGTTTATGTTAATTATTTCATATATTCTGTTACAGTAATGGGGAGCTAATACTTACACTTTCCGTGTTTTATGAGTTCAAATACATAATGTGCGTTTTCTTAGAGACTAGGGAAAATATTTAGCATTTAAGTAAAACAATTAACATATTTTTTGTTGGCTAAGTATGATGAATGTGAGCAAATGATGTCAGTAAATGATTACCGTCAAAGCACCTGGGAGGTCAAGGCAGGAGAATCAGAAGTTCAAGATCATCATTTGATAATTAGTGAGTTTGAGGTCAGGCTGGTTTAAATGAGAAAAAAGAAAAACTGTTGAAGGTTAATAATGTTTTCCTGTAATAGTAGATATACTCTGATAGTAAAAGCTGAGTATTTTGAGTCACTTCATGTAAGACTCAATTACATGTCTCAGGAAACTCTAAATTCTTAAATTTACTTATAATAACTGGAGTGAAAATTCCAATTTCCAATACAATTTTCTTATTTAATATATTATACAATTCATTTTTACTTTTCACCCAAGCAAGAAAGTTATGAGAAGTAATAGTAAGAAAATATTCCTTTTCTAAAACATGCCTGAGCACATATATACATAAAAATGCCATGGTTTATGAAAAGGGGAAACCTAGCCAATTTGCTTCTGGTGGATCTCAACAAGACACTTTCTTCCCATCGATGCATAGACACAGAGCTTCATTTAAAATGTATTTGAATGTACTTTTGCTACAACTCACTGAAAGGGCAAAATTTAAACCATATGTTAATGAATGGGAATAAAGATCATAGGGAGGTCACTGAATGAAAATTTGTGGCCATATTTACTTCTCTTTATTTGTTTGCTAAGCAGGTCATATGACTCCAAATTTGCTCTAATTGCTTCATATGTTTTGCTAGAAAAGATGACTTCAGGGGAAAAATAATGCTACACTGCAAGATGACAATAGACTGTGATGTTTTTTTTTTGAGTTTTTTGTGTCTTGTGGGGAGACCTGAATTTTTTCTTATTAGAGTTAGAATTACATAATAATAATTATAAATTGAAATGGATTTGTTACTGACCACGTGACTTGGAATTATCTATATTATTTGAGCCCCAGTTTTTTCTTCTACGACATCAACCTACATGGCAATTTTAATGTGTGAAAATATGTGAAATACCACACAGGTTTTGGTACTTAAGAATAACAAAATAATTAATTATCTCCTCTATTTCCTTTGAACTAAACCAAAAAGCTGTTTGTGTCATAAATCTTGTTTGTTTGAAATAATTGTAGAGACAATTTTTCTGCATCAATATTTGGCTTTATAGCTAAGCTCTACTTCCTTTTTATTCTCTGATTCCTGATTGAATGTGACCAACCACTTCAGGTTTCTGCCATCATATCTCTGCCATGATGGACTGTACCCTCAAACTGTGAGTCAGATAAATCTTCCCTTTCTTAAGTTGTTTTTGTAAGATATTCTGTTCTTGTCAGTTTGGGAACTAATACATATTTTATCTTTAAGTTGTCTGAAAGCCATGGAGAAGACTTGTAAAAATGGTTCTGCCCAGTACCTTGATATCTTTTGGGGTCTTGACTGAATGATCATCAGTAGCGAGTAGTCAAGCTACAAAAAGAGAAGTGTCATTTTGGAGAGCAAGAAGACAAAAATCCATCATTGATCAATCCAATCAATCAATCAATCAATCAATCAGTCGATCATCAAGTCAACATAGTAAGTGAGGCTATGTATCCCTCAGAAAAAACATTTTCCTAGATTTTCATTTTCCATTTTTACTGACTTTTTGGATCTAATGTCAGTTAATACGAAAATGGGCATCTTTGGTGATATGAAAGAAAATGGCCCCCAAAGGGAGTGGCACTATTATGAGGTGTGGCCTTATTGGAGGAAGTATGCCACTGTGGAGGTGGGCTTTGAGTCTCATATGTACCTCAAGCCAAATCCAGTGAGAGAGACCAGTTCCTGTTACCAGCAATCTAAGATAAAGGACACTTGACTACTACTCCAGCACCATGTCTGTCTGCATGCCGCCATCTCATGCCATGATGATAATGGACTAAACTTCTAAAATGTAAGCCACCCCAAATAAATATTTTTCCTTTGTAAGAGTTGCCGAGGTCTCTTCACAGCAACAGAAACCCTAACTAAGACAGCATCTATATAAGAAAGTCTATCAGAATCGATGAGTACTCAGCCTTTGATCTTTGAAGCAAGATTGAAGACATAGAACAGATTTTATACTTCAGAAGTCCTTCTTTAGCTCTTAGTGAGTTTCTATGAGATCCTTGAATATTTTATACATATATCCTTTGTTGAACAATTCCAGTGATCTGTGCCTTTCCTCCGAGCATATTATCAGTTTGTCTTCCTTTGGAGTTCTAGCATATAGCCTATGTGTGGCATGCAGTACATAGAAATTGTACACTGGCTCATGAAAAATAAATAAAATTAGTTAATTAATTTTAACTTCTTTTTCACAGAACCAGAAAAACCACACCACATACTGGTTAGGGAGACTTAATGATAGTGCATGTCTGTTTGTAAATGAATAGTAATTACATATGTCCCCCTTCAAAGTAAATGGCATTAGTTCTCCCAGGTGTAGATAGAACGCTATAGTTCTGAAGCCCATCGTACTATCTTTCGTTCTAATCACAGTTTCCCATGAGGCAATTCATAGCATGTTCCGATTACATGTCTTGCGAAAGTGGAGAATTGTGAACTGCACTAAAGTAAGAGCAAAAATTTGGTTAAGTGAATTATATAATTAAGTTCTGCATCCTAACACTCCATGAATTTATAGGGGCTATTGTGTAATTAGTTTACAAAAGAAAGAGCAGTGGAGTTATTTATGACAGATGTTCACCTAACTTAAAACAGGAAGAGTATATTTACTTCTATGTAGTTATTACAATGTAATTAAAACCATAAAACCACCTTATCTGAATTTCAAAGCTGGGCATGTTTTTTCCTTTCCTTAGCCTTATTGAGTGCAGTTCTCCTCACTAATTATGCAAGGATCACAGAAGAGGGCCGCAGGTTGGACACTGTGGGTGCCAGATACTTTACCAAGGTTGTGTTCATTTATTTATTTTGCCCCAGTGTTAAGTAGAGTGATACAGACAGTTCTCTGAACAGTTATTTTCACACACACACACACACACACACACACACACACACACACACAAATTCCCAAGATAGGGCAGATGATTGAAGTTGATTTTGTGACTAAGTTCTGGGAGTGGTTGGGAGGCAAAAGGAGAGTGTTTCATCAGCAGATGCTTCCAAATGTTCTGAGATTTGGTACCTACTATCATCTTCCAAACATGATGAAATGGGAATGGCCTTGTACACTCATCTTCAGTTTTCTTTTGTACATAACTCAGCGTTATGGAGTTATAGTGTGACATCTACTGTATGCCATTCCCAGTTGGGATGGCTTTGGACTGCTTACTTTCAGCAGCAAATCTGCTGTAAGAGAAAGTTCTTGCAGGAAATAACAGTTGGCTTTTCAGAAAACATGAACCATCTCTTTATTCAAGGCATGGGGAAATACGCCCAGATGTCAAATGTCAGCTCCAATCAATTCAGCTCATTCCACTCATAATCATTTGCTTGTTATGGGAGATTTCCGACTTCTCATAACGGCTCACTTGGATCAGGGAAACATTGTTCAGGGATTTGACAACATGTGCAAACTCTTTTTGAATTAATTTTCAAAGCCTTTTGTGACTGGTGTCAATTTGCCAACAGTGTTCTTTCATATCTTCAGGCTCAAGGTCTAAAGTTTGGGGTTGTTAATGGCAAGAATTTCCTTTCTGACAATTCCCCTTCACCTTTCAGAGGGATATGGGGCTACTCTGAGCATCAAGAATATTAGAGTCAAAATAGGGAGAGGGATTTAAGTTTGGGGTCATGAGGTTGACTTTTTGACTCTGAAAAGATCTTTTAACAGCAACACAAGTTGAGAGTAAGACTCCAGCTTAGACTTGGCTTCATCCAAGGTCTAAAGGCTCATGGGAAGAACAGAAAACTTTTTACATGTGAATGGGGCACTATTAAAGAACATATCAGTTGAACACGTTACACAGCTGCATTATACAAGAAAAGTGAATGAGTGAAAAAAGGAGACGGAATGTTAGCTAATACTTTTTAAATCTTCTAAAAAATACTTCATGCATAAAAGTTGAATAAACAAAGACAAAACATTTTACAACTAAATTTTGCACAGTGTCATCCTGAAGAATTCAAGAAGCATTCTCATTTCAACAGTACTGGATGGAACACTGGATAAAGACAGAGAAAGATGCACTGTTCTTTCCTTTCCAAAGTGTTTGGTTGTAGCTAGTCTTTCACAGCTTTGTGACCCGGATCTTCAAGAAGTCTCTTTATTGGATGTGGTAACTAACATTAGAACTTTGTAGATGAGCAGAGGGAGAGGTGAGCAGGATAGTGCTTCAGACAGTCCATATTTATTTTATGTGGAGACCTGTGAATGACCTTTGCTCAAGTCTCTATTTTGTCACCCCAAAGCAATGATATGATTTTCAAGTGTTGGCCAGATATGGTGATGCATGCCTGTAATCCTAGCACTCAGGAGGTAGAGGCAGGCAGATTTCTATGAGTTCAAGTCCAGCCTGGTCTACAGAGCAAGTTCTATATAACTAGGGCTACACAGAGAAACCCTGTCTTGAAAAACAAAACAAAACACAAATCACAAGTGTTTTGTAGATAATGTACTGAACCAGTATCTAGATGCATTTGCCTGTGAAGCCCATGATGGAATTTGGGGCTCTAACATTCACCTGCTATTTTATGTATACAATTAATATAGTTTTTCATCTATGTTAATGATAATTACCTCAAGTTTGACATATATAAGAAATTACATCATAGGCTTCTCTTACCAAAGACAAAATAATCATTGTCAATGACAGTTAACCTTATTTGTAGTGTTATTAAACATTCTGTTACATTCTCCAACACAGGTTCTTTGTACACATTCCAGCCTAGGGCTTTAGCTATGTATATAAGAACAAATGAATCTGATCGGGAGGCTTCCATTAACACAAAAGCATTCTTCTATTTAAAAAGTAGATTGAAAGCTTTTGATTAGTTGTGGTGGCCATTGAAACACTATTTTGTTATTATGTTGTTTATATAAAGCAAACTGTTCACAACGGGTTTTTGCCAAAATGTTTGTCTATAATCATGTAGATTTTATTGCAATGTCCTAATAGTTTTTCATTTTCTTTGACAAAGATGCAAGGCCAAACATGGCTCTATAAAATTAGATTTTATTATCGCCATGTTTGTTGAGTCAAAATTCCATTCCTTAATATTGCTCAAAAAATAATTAGGTTTTGAGGTTTAAATTCCTTTCTTTAATAGAATGGTTTATAGGACTTCTATTTTTCCAAATAAAAGCTATAGCAATGGTGATGATCTTCACTAAAAACATCGAAATTAGTTATAGATTTTTGTAATTACCCCTAACATCTTTAATGGTAAACCTGCAGTTTAGTTGGAAATCTGGTTTGAAAAGTATTTGCTACATGCAATACCTGGGGAAGGGCCTCATCTTTCTATAGCCTATTAGACCAAGACTAAGCTCTTTAGAGGTGTCTAACCTGGTTGGTAACACCAACAGTGAAAAGGAATATGCAGAAAGAGGTTTAAAAAAAAGAAAAAAAAGATAATAGAAATTGATGGTTTAAGAAATAAGTAGATGGGCATAGTCCCACCACTCACCAAGAACCTATCTGCAATTGATAGAATATGGGAGAGTGGCACTCACTTTTCTCCAATGGGCTGACACTGGGTATGTCATCCACACTGCAAGTCAGGTCCCATGCTCAGGAAGAGTTGGCCACCACGAATCAGACTTTATGGCTTTTACATGTACTTTTTTTGTCTTTAGGAGAGAGAAAGAACATGGAGTTGGGTAGGTAGGCAAGTGGGGGGAGAAGTTGAGTGAGGGGAAACAACACAACTGAAATGTACCATTCTCAAAACATAAATATTTTTAAAAGAAATTAGAATGTAGGAGAAAATACAACAATCTACTTATTTTTCTTACTAGGTTTATTTTCTCATTTCTCATCATTTTCTTTTTAGCAGATGTTATATCTAAAAACAAAATGAAAACATATTTCACCTATAGCGACTATGTGTAAGACAGATTTAGGTGAGTATAAACCTTTCATTTTTGAGATGAGTGCATATATCAAGATGGTGTACTCAGGGCTGGAGAGATGGCTCAGTGGTAAGAGAACTTGCCATTCTTCCAAAGCATCTGCATTTGACTATCAACACCCATGCTAGGCAGCTCACAACCATCTGTGCTCAACAACTCCAGCTGCAAGAGACATGAAGGCCCCTTCAAGCCTCTGTGAACAGCAACATTCACTTGCACACATACATCTTAAAAATAGTATACACAAAAACTACATAACTTGATCTTTTTAACATTTTAAAATAAAAAAGGAGGAACGATAACAGGTGCATCATAAAATCAGAAAGAAATTGTCAAAACAAGCTCAGAGCAACCGCAGGAATAGTGAGATCCAACCAAAGAGATGTTTGGTAATAATGCAGTGTTCTGGATTCACACGTTGTGAACAAAGTGGGAGAAAATGCTAGAGTGAAGTTTCGGTTGTGAGGTAGAGATCTTCATCTCAAATCACAGCGAGCAGATTTCACAATTGAGGAAATGCTTCAGCTGTTCTCGAAAATCAAGATTCACAGAGGGATACCTCCTATATTGAACTGTCTGATAACCAGTTGGTAGCCATTGCCTTCCAGAGCAAGCTACAGTGGGATTCTGTTACCTACAACCAGAGTACCGAGTAACACACCTTACCAGTAAGAAGATGAATGGGTAAAGCCAGAGACACAACTAACATAAATTTAGATAAAAATATATAAAAATTTAATATGGTGTTCTGTATGTAACTATTTGAGTAATTTCTTTTTTTGTGCTTGCTTTTTTGGGGGGGAGGGGGAGTTGAGACAGGGTTTCTCTGTGTAGCTTTGCGCCTTTCCTGGAACTCACTTTGTAGCCCAGGTTGGCATTGAACTCACAAAGATCCGCCTGCCTCTGCCTTCCGAGTGCTGGGATTAAAGATGTGCGCCACCACTGCCTGGCTAATTTCTTTGTTTTTATTAAGAGATTTTCTATTCGTTTTACATATCAACCATGGATTCCCCTGCCTTCCCTCCTCCCACCCCCCAGCCTTCCTCCCCAACCCACCCCCATTCCGACCTCCTCCAAGGCAAGGTCTCCCCTGGGGAGTTATAGTAATTTCGTTTAGTAACAATTGTGTTTAGAAGACAATGGGACATGGGCTCTATTGCTACCACTACAAACCAAGACTATTCCAAAAAAGGCCTTTGGTTTTATAGTCCTACAGTTTTCACAGCGGGTATTCTTGTACACTCATGTGCTGCACCATGCTGTTTCAGAGAATTCGAGACTATGTATCTGATGATGGTCTCATAAGATTATAATGTACCCGAAATATTCCCATTATCTAGTAATGGAATATCCACCATAACTTCGTAGCACAGCACAGACCATGTTTGTGATGATGCAATGTAAACATACCCACAGCACCAACAGCTGTATAAAAGTACTGCACATACAATTATGTGCTCTGCGCAATTCTCCATAGTGATAATAAATGACCACGCTATTGGTTTATGTACTTACACAGGATAGTTTGCCTTGTTCTTTTAGAGAACACACTTTATTAAAAAAATACTGTGAAATGAGAAGCACTGTTAGGCCAGTAAACAACCTCACATATCTCTGATTATTCTGGCTCTCAATTACATTAAGATGCCGTGTTGAGTGATGGACCTACAGCATAGCATCCATCTCTGTGTACATCCACTTGGTGGTGTTAACATGGTGAAGAAATCAATTGGTGATGGTGACCGTCTCAGAAGATGGTCTTACGGTTAAGGGATAAACAACTTTTTATTCTGAATTAACAAAAATTATACACAAGAATAGTTTTAAAATATATTCCAGGTATAGACCCATCAAGCAATTAGCCCACAGAATTTTGAAAGAGTGGTGGAATTCTATGGAGACTTTAAAATTCATGGTTGGAATAGGGATCCTATCCTGCTTGCTTTTGTCTACTTGACTCAAACCTTAATAGAGCTGGGATGAGAGAATCTCACCTGAGAAAATGCCTCCATCCAATTGCCTTTTAGTCTATAGACCATTTTCTTGAATGATGTTTAATGTGGGAGGCCCTAATGTGGGGGGTGCCACCACTGGGTACATGATCCTGGGTTGCATAAGAAAGCAGGTTGAGCAAGCCATGGTGATAGAGTCAGTGAGCAGCTTTTCTCCACGGTCCGTTCTGCTTTAGTTCCTACCTCCAGGTTCCTGCTTTGAGTTCTTTTCCTGACTTCCCTCAGTGATGGACTATCATCTGAGGGGTTTAAGCCGGAATAAACCTGTTTCTCTCCAAGTTGCTTTTGGTCATTATGTTTTATCACAGCAATAGAAACCCTAATAGAAAATTATACAGGTCCCAAATCTAATTCCTGTAATGAATCAGGCAGTAAATACATGTGAGTGGAATAATTTGAATATCAGAAATGAGGTATTTGATACATGAGTTGTGGGGACCCTGGTTAATAGAACATACTTGTTATATCCAAGGGATAAGCTAGTCTTTTCTGGCAGTTTTTGTCCTCTGAGGATGCAGGCCTGTTATTGCTTGATCAAAATACAGTAATTAATTTGATTTTAAATGTGAAAGTCCCCGAGCCCCAATTCTTAGCTACTTAAAAACTGTACTAAAAAGTCCAAATTATAAATCTTTCAGAGTGACTGAGTTCAGAATTTCCATTTTAGGAAAATAATCAGTTCTGTAGTTGTTTGGTAACTGTGCTTACTATGACCCTGAAAGTTTGAAAAGCGGGTTCAAAGTAGCAGTTTCCATAAGCAGTATCTCCTAATATTAGGAATAAGTCAAGCATGTCTAGCTTACTCCATGATTATTCTGAAGATTCTAGATAAAACTACATCCACAAAAGAAGCAATAGCTGTGTGTAAACAGAAGCAAAAGAGGAACACTAATATAGGAAAGTAAACATTAGTATCCTATTTATAGAGGTTGTTATAACTGAAAATTGTGTTAGTTTTTGATAGTAGGTTCATATCACAAATATATATCCAATGATATTAATCAGGTTATTTTAAACTAGAAAAATGGAGATAATCAAAGGATGATATTTACATTTAGTAAATCTTATGAGATATTCACACTACATTTATATTATTGTATTGATATGTCTGCATAAGAAAGAATAAATACAGTATATTTTAAAGAACAAAGACTGTTTTCCAAAAAACATTGCAATATAAACTCATTTCTGTTTTCTTACAGTCCGTGTATATATGACAACTATCTAAAACTTTTATATCTACTACCTCTATGATGGGATTTAAATTTTCTTCTCTTATTTCTGTATTTATTCTTCACATGATTTTGAAAAATTTTGATAAATTATATGTATAGTGAATTTTTAACGTATTTGTCAAGCTTTGCATTTTATTTTTAAGCTGAAAACCCTATCACTTTGAAAGTAACAACTAGATTTACCAAAATGATTTAGTTTCACAAAGGATCCAGTCTCCCACCTACTTCTAAACCAATCACTTAATCAGTAAATCAAACCCCTGTGCAATTTTTTTTTTTAAAGGATGGAGTGTGCATGAGTGTCAGATAACCCAGAGAAGTCAAGGAAGATAAGTACTGAGGAGTGTTTGTGGGGTTTGGTAATTAGGAGGTCACTTCTTGTGACCCTCCAACCCCACAGTTAGAAAGAGGAAAGATGGTTTTGTTTCTAAAATCAAAGGAGATCAGCTTCCTCTGTCTAAAGCAATTTGTTCAGTTTTTACATTGCTTGATAATCTGAAGGAAGGGTGGTAGGAATCGTTTTAGTCCCTCAGCCTATAGGAACCACAATACGCATCTAACCACACTTGGGGGAAAAAGTTACTTGAACAAGTCATGACTAGGCAACAAGTAAGAAACAAATAACTAAAAAGCAAAGTGAAGATGAAATACCTCAAATAGTTCATCATCACATTCTCTTGTTCGTTTAAGGAATCTTACAGGCCTGGCATGTGCGGGGCCTCCTTCTGGGGGTTCTGAGATTTCACTTGAGAATGAAACGGCGGGGCATCTACTTCTGGAATTTATATTCTAGTTCTGAAAGAGAGACAGTAAATAAAAGAGTAAAATCAAGTCGAGCTAATGGTGAAGAGGATATGAAGAAAGTCATGAAAGGCAGGCTATGGTGTGGCGGAGAGTGCTTGGAGCATTTAAAGCAACAGGTTATGCGGGGTACTGAAAGGGGAGGTTTGAGAAGTAGGGACAGCTGCTCTTTGATACGTGAACTATGGGAGCAGAGCAAGGACAAGCAGGAACCGGCACTCTGGAGACAGCAGGTAACCAGTAACTAATTCCCTGAGAGGAACAAGAGAAGTTAGAGAAGAAAGTAAGGTGCACCCCTGTGGTGCTTTGCAGACCTCTGAGAAGATGCATCCTTTCTTCCTTGATGTCATTGGCGGCCTTGAGCAGAAGGGTGGCTGGCAGCATGCCCTCTTGCCGTGGCGTTGAGAGTGGACTTTAAAAGAGTGAGTGGTGGACATTTCCCCTTTGGCCTGTCAAGATGACGTCTTCCTTGCTCTGCCCTGTGCATTTCATACCTGGGACTGCATAACTGTGACTGCCTTGTCTCCTGCTTCCAAATGGATTTGTGAAGTGGCTGGCCATTGTAGCATGAGGCAGTCAGAAGAAAATTTGGGGGTATTTCTCTTCTCCTTTCTGCCAAAGGCTGGTTTGGCAATATCTGTAGTTCTTAACTGTATCCCACGCCATTTAAAATTTTAAGCAACTAACACAGATTTCTAAAGACTTAATGATGTTTGCTTTTCTTTAGGTTCAGTTCCCATGGCTATCATTTAATCAGCATACCCTGTTAAAAAGCTATCCCTCAACTCACTTCCATTTTTCCCTTTTGTATGACAATAGCTGTGCGACAGATCCCGTTTCCGCTGAGTTCCCCCGGGACTGACAGCCCTCTCTTGATCCCACACCCAGTGGTGGCTGAAGAAAGCCAATGCTTTTGCCATGGTCATTTTGGGAGGTCTGTACAGCGGTGCACCATGGCGCTTGGCCCATGTTTTTTTACCCATAATAAAAATCTATGCAAATAATAAGGACCAGCTGCAACTTTCCAATACTGTCCCAGTGCCGGGTTTAGCCTGTAACTCCAGCTTGTGAACTTTTTGTTCCACACTAAAGTTTGGGGGAAACCCCTGCTGGAGGGTCTCTTTCCTTTTTTTTTTTACTATGCTGGGGGTAGGGGTGGGGTGGGAGGGGTCACACAGTATTTTCCCCATTTGGGCAAGTTTCTCTGTGGCTTAAATTTACTGGTGGCCTTAGTTAAATGAGACCGGTTCCACAGTTAACCTTTCTTTTCCCCATCTGGCCTCAGTTATCATTCAAGTTCGTTTTTCTCCCCCTCACGCTGGCTTTCCATTCTTCATCTGTGGCTGACTCCCCTCTGGGAGGCTGGCAATACCGCCCAGTCACTGGAGTGAGTGCTTGATTAAAGATTGCAGCTAATGACATTTGGGATGGACACGATGCTGCTGCTGCTGCGCTTTCATGGTTTGCTCTTTTTTCTTCTAATACTTTCTTATTAGTTAAAACCTTAAGTAATGCATGCGAAGTTTCTTGGAAATGTTCAAACATTTCTTTTTATCTACAATACTCTAATGCCAGATTGTGTGTAGACTAGTGACCCAGAAAAGTCATTTACCGATATATGGTGTGTAATTTAGCCAAACTGGTCTGATTACATTACTGGGTATGATTTAGGCCCATAGAAGAGTCAACTAGCAATTTGATTGAAGCCACACTCTGCCTTGTCATCCAAAGCCCAGAACAGAAGCCTTAATTAGCCTGGTTGATTAAGCAAAAAGCCAATTTTAGTCAGTTACCACGAAGACCATAACAAAGAGTTAACGTGGACTTGAACATGATATTTTTAAAGGTACAACAGGGAACTATCCATACTTCCTCTTCTGTCTTTAAAATGTTTTGGTAAAGACACAAAAATCATCATTTTGACTGGATCAGGGTGACAGCCACAGGGTTAGGATGGATAGGCCCTCTGAGTCATGTCACATTGTAGAAAAGGGACTGGAATTTCTGTCCTTCCTATTTAGGGCCTTAAGTATTAGAAACAGTTCTCTGAGACTGTCGGCTGTCTTTGGAAGAAAAGTATTTTCTGATAATGTTTATTTTTGAAAGGCTTAACATGATGATGTAGATTATTAAGACACATCTTATTGAGGTAAAATAATTAGAGCAAAAATATGCAACTTACAACAAGAAGCTACGGACTAGACAAGTGTTTAACTTAGTTACTTCCCTTCATGTGATTATTTTTTTTCTACTCTTATTAGCCTTTCTATAGAACCCAATATTATTATTGAGGTCTCTTTAGGAATGACCTTTACCAGCTTGAAAATGGCAAGTTTTAAAATTTACTTCTTTTCATTTTTCTGAGAGTCATGATGAAATACAACCTTTGGCTGATGCTTATTAAGGAAATGGCCAGTTTGATAAAGTTGCATGCTATATGAAACAAATGAAACTCGATCAGCCATTACCTTTTACAAATGGTTTATTCTGAAGGTTTAACTCTAATGTATTATTTGAATGTTATTTATTTATTCAGGGAGTAGTGTGTGTATCTCAGTGTAAAAATCTTAAGTTGGTGGTAGTAAGCAACAGTAACTCTGGGCATTCTGAAGCAGAAGGGAGAGACTTGCCAGTTCAGAGTCCGCTTGGGCTATATAGTAAGACCCTATACTTTAAAGTCTAATTATATAGCATAGTCTAGCTTTGAACTGTATCACGGAGGCTGGTCTTTAAAGTCTTAATTCTCCTGCCTCTAGCTGAGCTCTGCTGTTATAGATGTCCATCACCAAACTCACCTTTAGACTAATCACTTGGGACAAACTATTTATCTATTTACTGTGTGTATTTGCCAAACTGAGCAGGGCAGGGGATCAATGATCATTGTGTTAGTTTTGTCCCGACTCATCTATCTATCTATCTATCTATCTATCTATATTCTATAAATCAAAGTTCTGACTGACATTGCCTCCCAAGTGCTAGGATTAAAGGTGTACTACCACCACCCAGCTTGAGATCACCAATTTTGGTTATATATTTGAAATACTATAAATATAGAAGTCTGATTATTTCTCTCATAAAAGTATAAGGAAAGATTAGATATATTAGCAGTCTCTATCCCACAAACATTTACGGAAATGCTGACATTATCTATAATGCAGTAACATTGAATGAATGTGATATACTAGAGTATAGTCTACCCAAACACAGGGTTGGAATCATAGGACTTAAATTGTGGCAATGGTTTTGTCACTTAGTTTTGTCTCATATTTTAGGCTAATTTTTAAAAATAAACTATCACAGAGACAGCTGACCCAAGCTAGTGGGAGCCCGAGGACTCTGGATGACTGACAGCTAGGGAGCCTGCATGGGACCACATTAGGTCCCTTGAATGAGGGTGACAGATGTGTGGCTTGATCTGTTTGTTAGTCCCCTGGCAATTGGACCAGGACTCATCCTGAGTGGTGAACTGGCTTTTTTAGAGCCCGTTCCCTATGGTACAATGCCTTACTCAGCCTTGATGCAGAGTGGGGTGGGGGGCAGGGCGGGGTGGTCCTGCCTCAACTTGGTCTGCCAGCCTATGTTGAATACCCAAGGGAGGCCTTATCACCTATGAGGAGTAGGAGTGGGATGCGGGGAGGTAGGGGGAGTGGCAGAAGAGGAGGGAGGGGGTACAGTGGGCAGTATGTAAAATGGAAAAAAAAACTTTAAATAAACAGGTAAACCTAAAAAAAAAAAAAAATCAGTACAAAAAAAAAAAAAAGCACTTTTCTCCCAAAGAGATCATCGTTAAACTCGACACTTGTTCATTCTAGACTTGATTGAACTCAGCCTTTCTCAACTAACTCAGCCAGGGGGCCACACCTGACAACATCTTACGAGAGCAAGAGATCTCTATGAAGACACTGAAGAGTTGCTGGACTACATGGCTGCTCCAGCTTTGCCTTTACATGTCTGATCTCATGTTTTACACAGCAGTCAGCAGACAAATTACTATGCTTCAGTTTAGTAACTTTTAGCTGATTTTAGAAATACACTCTGCAAAGGTGTCCCACCATAGGCACTGGGCTCCAAAAAGCCTGCATATGCACCAGGGACGGATCCTGATCCCACTGCCAGGGGCCCCCTTAAGCAGGTCAAGCTACACAACCATCTCGCTGATGCACCAGGCCTAGAATAGTCCTATGGAGGCTCCACAGCTATTGGTCCACAGTTTATGAGTTCCCACTAGTTTGGTTTAGTTGTCTCTGCACGTTTTCCCATCATGATCTTTTTTTTTTTTTCTTTTTGGTTTTTCGAGACAGGGTTTCTCTGTGTAGCTTTGCGCCTTTCCTGGAACTCACTCTGTAGTCCAGGTTGGCCTCGAACTCACAGAGATCCGCCTGCCTCTGCCTCCCGAGTGCTGGATTAAAGGCGTGCGCCACCATCGCCCGGCCCCATCATGATCTTGATGCCCCTTGCTCATAGAATCGCTCTCTCTCTTGGACTGAACTCCTGGAGCTCGTTCTTGCCTTGGAGGAGGTGGGAATGAGGGGGTGGATTAGGGAGGGTGGAGGCTGAGTGGGGGGAGGAGGGAGGAGTAGTTGGTATGTAAAATTAATAGAAAATTTCTTAATAATAAAACAAACAAACAAAAAAGAAATACACTGAATGAATGTAAGGAAAGGATTTGCAGAGGCCTTTGGGTCATAAAGATGGAAAGAGTTAAGATCCTTCTGCTCACCTATCTCTCTTTCCTGAAGAGTGAAGATGTTCACTGATGTTACTCCAAATGACAGAAGGACATTCAAACCACAGAGCAATTGGAGCTTTGATTCATCAGGTTTCAAAACTAAAAGAGATTATAAAGAGCTTTAATTTGTATTGGAATTAAAAAAATATTATGGGTTGTTTTTACAGATTCAACCACACTACTAATTTTTTTCAAGGGCCACAGAATTTGCTCTCTCAACTAAGTCTAGGAGCATGGGTATTAATATGATGATTAAAAAATATCCATAATAAAACCATCATGGAAAATGAACCATAATAAAAGCTTAGTGAGACTGGTCTAATGAAGATGAGTGGATGCAGGAAGGAGCTAAGGACTACTGACTGTAATCCAGTTAGATTTCAAGATTAAACAGAAATCAAAAAGGAGGAAATGGGGATTTAGTCTTTACCAAAGAAAATATTTCAAAAGACAAGGGAAAACTTGGAACTGAATAGGCTGTGGGGAAAGGGTAAGGGATTGTAGAAGTGGAGGCTGATGTAAAGGGGAGAATTCTAGAAAATTAACACCTGCTCTTCCTTGGGGGGGGCTATTTGTTCTCTAATATTAAGTAAAGCTTAAAATAGAAAAATCTTAAATCATAATGCATTGAATAGTACCCCACTGTGTAGTAAGAGTTGAAAATAAAAAAAATTACAGACTTTAGAATTTGGATATGCTACGTTTCTCTTAGTCTCGAGACTTGAATGTTGAACAATTTGAGTTCCATTTTGTAAAAGTGTTTTTGCTTTATACTTTGGTAATCAGCTATTTTGTCTGAGTAAAATTTTGGTACTATTTATAATCATGGCAGACTTTCAAAGGATGTACAATAAAAAAAGACTTCCTATACTCAATCACTTAGTACTTTATTATTTCTCCAGATATGAACATTGAAATAATTTTATTTTAAGCACATATATTCTTACCTCATTATAATACAAACCTCATTAACATATCATTACATTAGTTATGTATTTAACCAGCTCCCTATATTCTCTGTGCCTATTCTGCACCCTGAAAAAACCCTAACCCTAACCTTGAAAGAAAGAAACCCTAACCCTAACCCTGAAAAAACCCTAACCCTAACCTTGAAAGAAAGAAACCCTAACCCTAACCCTGAAAAAACCCTAACCCTAACC